>JAMKCH010042496.1:0-100482 GCA_023653785.1 Ophioderma brevispina | reverse complement strand
AGGTTCAGTGTAATGATTTATTCAAAAACACATTATGTTTTATAAATCATCTAACTGAAGCCTGATTTCCTTTCCAATGTGACTTACCCGCTTCCGGACCCGCCCCACAGCATGATTATGGGATGTGTGCGGCCGTTGTGGGCTATGGGCCAAAACGGAATTGGGGAAGCGGGATGGTCGACAGGGGGTGACGGGGTCACTGGTAAGTGTCATCTCTTTTTTTTTTAGGGTGCTTAAAATGGGTAATTTTGGGGATTCACTTCTAAAGAACAAATGCATATGTTTCAGTCAACATTGGAAAGGAAATCAGGCTTCAGTTAGATGAGTTATAAAACATAAGTGTTTTTGAATAATCTTGTCCAGAGTTTGAGATAAAAGTTGAAAGGCTGGAACATGAGTGTGCGGCGCATGGCAACCCATTGAATTACACCTGCACATTTTACGCAATGGGTGGGAGCGAGAGAACTTCCATAATCACACGCTGTGCAATTAGCAATTTCCGAACGTATACCGGAAAATATCTTTGAGTTTGACCAAGAAACCAGACTCTTGCGGGGCTCGAACGGGGCCGCTCGGAAGCGATTTCTTATACTCTGCCGACGGTTCAGCGCGGCCTTAGACCGCTCGGCCTCCTCGTCCTTTGAAAAACAAACCCTTGAATTATGCAAAAGTATCCAAAAATGTCAAGCTACTTTACAGAATTTTTTGCCGGACTGTAATCTTAAGTCAAATCAATTTGAAGTGGCAAAAAAGCAGTATTTGAAATTAGTTGACTTAAAAAAAACTGAAAGGGTGTCAGGAACCTTGTCAAATGTAGTTAATGGCATATTAAATGTTAGTCAAAGTTCTAAATCCTGAAATGGCCTCACAGAAATATTTCAAAAGATGCCTGAGTGGATATATTTTTCGATTGGACAGTAAAATAAAAATAGGGAAAATGATGAACATGAATAATTCACAAACTTTCACAGCAATTCATTTTCTCAAATTACACAAGCATATTCAATATGATAAATACCATGACTCAAAAATGTGTACGTGACTTGATGGCAAATATTGCTTCAAAAGTTCCTCATATACCAAAAAAAATATTCTGTATCATAACTTGTTTTAATTTCTAGATTGATAATGTTAATATTCTGGTAATTTATGATTTCAGGTGGTAGTCATATTTTCACAGTAAACGATCAGTTCACATCGAAGTTATTCAGAGTCAAAATACACAGGTGTAGTGAAACAGGGAAAATCTTCAATGAACCAAAAATGAGGAAAACAATGTTGAATTAGGAAGAGGCCAGAAAAAAGAGGGTAGCTGGTTGTCTAAAATGTTAGAAGCTATAAATTTTTGAGAGCAAAAAATGAGATTGTGTAGCTAGCATTGTATGGTATTGTTCTTAATGACAACTTATTTTCGTTTAGTTGCGGCAAAGGGTGAATCAGAACCAGAGAGAAAGGAAACAAGAACCAGAGTAGATGATGAAGAAAAACAGAATATCCTTTGTATGCAAATACCACAAAAGTTATGCTTATTGGAATACCTTACTTATGAAGCATGTATAAAAACAGCTTGCATTGTAAACAGTTTTGATGGTGAATTGAAAACAAACATCAATACACTACCCAGCTGAACACACAAGATTTGTTTACACCCAGGGGTTAATTATTTTTGAAAGTCTTATTGGGTAAATCATTCAGTGTCAGGCACTGCTTTCCAGTGATGTCCAGGGATCCACAGTATGAAACTTATGACAGCTAGGGCTTCCATCCATTATCAAAAACTGGCATGCAACACATATCCAGGCTTATTGAGGGCAAGGTGCAAGCGGTCTAAGGCGCTGAACCGTCGGCAGGGTATAGATCGAGGAGTGGCCCTGGTTCTAGCGAGGTGAAAGTAGGGTTCTTTGGTCATACTCAACATAGTTCCGTAAGTCGGAAATTGCATAATAATGCAGCATATGTAGTGTGAATATGGATTTCTCCTCTCTCCCACAATGGCTAGAACTGCGGGCATATGCCATTGCAATGGGTACCAAGCCCCATGGTTCAGAGAGTCATGTAATGTGTCAGTGAGTCAATTCCTGAGATGTAAAAAAGTTGCAGAACTCATCAAAAAGAGTAGGTGGATCATCCCGGGTCTGTACCTGCACTCATCACCTAGGTACCACCCCAGAGTCCTCTATTGTGATGCAGGAAAACCCGCTTTACTGGAGGTTAAATTGATCCAGATCCCAAACTGAGTCGCCATGTACGTGGGACCGATTGCTTAACGGCCCCTCCGACGGAATTCCAGTTTTATTCAATAGTCCTTAAATCAAATCCAGAATTAGTACCCAATTAAATCCAGCAAGTGGCCCTGACGGGACTCAAACCGGAGACCTCCTGCACCAAAGGCAAATACCCTAACCGTGTAAAAGAGAGGTACTTTCCAGTGACAGGGAAATTAAATATCTTGGGAGGATGTGGACTTTGGGGCCATTATTTTACAAAATTGTCATTTTTAAGAAAGTTGATTAAAGGTGAAAAATCACACAAAACAACATGGGAAATTGAAAATCAAAATTCCATGGTAAACACTTGTGCTGGTTTAGAATTAAACCTTTAACCTCTATGATCTTAGACAGATGATCTAAACCATTATGTCACTGTCATATAATATTTTGATTCCAGAATAATTTGAATGTAACTTCTTTTGTGTGAAGGAGGCAGGGAGTGTTAACTGCCCTGTACTTGGTGATTTCTGGCAGTTTGAAGGTTGGTATAGTGAATTATTCAAGGCAAGAGAGTTTTCCAGTTAAGTACCTACATGCAGTTTTATGAAGTTCCGTGTCAGGGTTCAGGTTTTCTTGAGGGCCTGCTACTGGTATCCTGGTAATCAGTACTCCCTGTCCCAGGGCCAGGTTGTTACCCCTATCGGGTTTCCAAGGAAATCTGATGAGGAGGGTAGCGGGTTACCCTGGTATATAGAATTAAAAAGAAAATCACTTACAAAAGTGTCAGCTCTGGGGAGCTACAATGGCGGCCATCCAGTACATTGATGTCAGGAAGGGCATCCAGTCACTTATCTTTTGCTCCTAAATCCTTACACATCAGTATTGCTGTTAATGTGAGATGATGCGGCCACCCCCATTAACGGGACCAAAACTGAATTTAAAACTTTGGTTTTACTACTACTATTGCTTAATTCACAAGTGGTCATTCATGAACAGAACAAGAAGTGGTCTCTTTTTCTTACCTTTCAAAAATTGCTGAAAGTATAATTTGACAAAATAGCAAGTATTTTTCCTTGACTTCCTTGAACGATTGAAGCTGCCATAGTACGAATCATGAAGTCAAGAAAGAAGAGACAACACAACGTCTTAGTAGCAGAGGTAAGCTCTTTCAAGTTAAGGGCTGACTGGGGATTTTTCAAATAAGTTTTTTTGTGTTTAATGTCAACTAAAACTAAGAGAGACTCCTCAAACGCTCATCCAAGTTTGAGATGATCAGATTTTTTTCATTTTTGATGATAGTAAACTTTTATTACAGTATAGCAGATACATACTTAAGTTGTACAAAGAAAAAGTCCGGACCAGACTTTTAATACAAAATTGTGATTTTCTATATGACGGACATCGATTTTAGCTTAGCTATTTCACCATTGTATGGTACACTAGTCATCTATGAATGTTATACCAATTTGTATTGTTTACATGAATTGAAGCTACTTTAAAATCCAGTGTTATTTTTGAAAAGAGGACCTCAAATAGGTGTGTCCCCATGGTGTCCCCGTTACATCATGACATAAATTGTGACCCAGCGCAAGTAAACGAGGCTCTCTGCGGCATTTGTGAATTTGTTTATATAGGCAAAAATAATCAGATGAAATTTTCTTTTATTGAAAAATGTACACTGACATGCTCTCTCTCATATAGTGTATGTTTTAAAAATATTAATACATAACATGTGTTCTGAGCCTATTTTGTGTCAAATACAGGCATGCTTTAATTTCATAACTCCTTAATATATCTATTGAATCAGTATGGCATGATCTTTAATCTATCTATCTATAAAAACTAGCTGTCGTAGCTATTGGACCAAGCCCCCTTTTTACAAATCTTCCCAACTCTATTTTTTGCTGTTTTTAAGCAGGTGACAGAACAGCTCAAGTCCAGGTTTTTACCGAGTCCTGTAGTGATCAAAAAGAGAATAGAGAGTCTAATAGAAAGGGAGTACTTGGCTAGAACACCAGAAGACAGGTGAGTATGGAGGTTATATTCCCGCACAATCTATTTCCTCGACGATCTACGATTAATACCCATTCATATCTGCGAGCTTTATCAATAATCAATCACCTGTTACTCAGTGTTACTCTTCAGCAACAGCTTCTCGACAAGGTGCAACAAGAGATTTTGAGGCACCCTAATATTGTGTCATAAAAGTAATTTTATGTAAATTAGACGCTCAATGATTTCTTACCTTGTATTTGGCTACAGAAATGTCTTAAAAGAGAGAAAAAAAGGTGATTTTGATTTGCTTATATTTCAATATAAAACATAGGCTGAATTTCGTATTTGCTCCTATACGAAATTAAAATTTTCACAATTTTGTACCAAATAAACATTTCTTAGCTTAAGGGCAGTGTCAACCCTGGTGCTTTTGTTTTTACACGAATTTCTGATTTTTGCACCATTTTAAACATCAAACTGTGTTCTAAAGTTACCAACAAAGGTTATCCACTGCAGACAATCCTGAGCTGTATTTTTTGCCGATTTAAAACAGCTATTTGACCATTTAAAGTCACAAAAACCGCTTGGTTTAAATGGCGGGAATTTAAGCACATTTCACGCCGTCAGGCGCAAGGCGCACCATCGCGTCGCACGGTGAATTTTTGTTGCGTAATGAAGCGTGCGCGTGTTTTAATGTACTTTTGCGCGAACGCATCTTGGAAAAACGAAAAATAATATTTGAAAATGTAAACAAAGCGCTAATTTAGACCAGATGAAATTTCAAATTCTTCTAATTTCCGGAGTTAGAGACAAAGTATGTTTGATTCAATAGTGCATAAAGATGTATTTTCATCACTTGCAAAACATACTCAATTTTGAAGTTCAAAGATAAAGTTATTTGAGAAAGAGACAGCTTGAAATGGCGTGAAAAGTCACTTTTTTACTAAAACACGGATTTTCTCATGTTCAATTTTCGCAAAATTTGGCAAATTTTCAGACAAGGTAACTCCAAAAATATCGAAGTGAAAGGTAAGGTTTAACTTTCCTACGATAGCAATCGGTCTTCTCTAGGGACGGTTTTCTCAATTTTTCATTTTTCGATTTCTAACTAAAGATATTCTCCAATAAATACTCAAATTTTGGAAAAGAAAAATAAAAATCACACTTTTTTGACATTTTTCCTTATATTTCGAAAAGTAAGCTCTATTTTTAAAAAATGAAAAAACCGTCCCTAGACAAATTTGTGTTGTTTCTAAAAAATAAAATAAGAAATCATGAAAATCATAATTGTTTTTGTTATGCTGTCTGAAAATTTTGGGGCAAAATCATGTTTTTTTAGTATTTTTCTCAAAATACGGAAAGTTTTACATTAATCTGATACCATCATCGGGTTCATCGTCCAATTTTCTTTCTAGAAATGTATACTTTTACATACAATAATCAAATATTTGCAAAGTTACAAACCAAAATAGATACTCAGAAACTCAAGGTTCACACTGCCCTTAAAATCCTTTCAGATGGGGATATTTTTGATGGAATGCTCTACATCAGGGCAAAAATCAGTACTTTCAATTTTTTAGGGACACCTGATATGTGAAATCTCATTGCACCTTTAAACCGTGTTCACAGTAAAAAACTATGAAGGAAATTACATTGCATTCTCAGTTTGGTTCATTTTTACGCTAGAGCACAGACAAGTATTATTTACTGTTTCATCAAGTTCATCTGTAAGTTTTTTGCTAGGAGCTTCCTGCTGGTGTTCTTATTGCCATCAAAGTCTGCTTCAGTGTACTACAAGGCCTTTAACCTTCTGTTTCAAGTTCTTCACATTGGAGGTCTTGGATTTTGTTTTCTATGGACTGTTGTGAGCAACTTTGTGGCTGCCTTGATAGGTTTCAAGACATTATTTCCCAGTGTTCAGCATAGAGGTTACTACTTTTATTTTAGTCAGGCCATTCACATAAAGATTACTTCATTGGGAAATCAGACGGACTATCGCGAGGACTCAGAATTTTGTACAAAAGTGAAGATGTTCATTGCACTTGCTCATGTGCGAACAGAATGAAAGTGATCTACTTCTGTGCTCTCATGGACTTAAGGACACACACCTTACAGACAACCAATATGTATCACAAAAGAGAAATGATAAGTGTTACAGAAAGAAATAAAGAAAGACAGACACCCCAACACCTAAGTACCTAAGGTTTAATAAAGGTTCCGTCCCTTGTTACATGTTTTAATAATGTTCCTTGTAAAATGAACAAAAAATAAATACACAAACAAAAGTATATAAGAAAACAAACTATCAACAACAAAAAAAAAAATCATTATTTTAAAATTCTTAAACATGTGCAGTCATACACTAATACTGTGCATGGTATCCTGTTTGAATAGATTCTTGGAGACAGCCCAAGTTGATCTCAATCAGCCATTGTGTGTTAAGGAAATAGAAGATAATCCCCCATTGAGGGAATAGAGAGAAAGCTGATAATCATTTTGAAAACTTCCTTTGTAGAAAACTAGTGGCCGTATGAATAATAATTGACCAATCTCAGCTTTGCTTTAGAGAAAAAAAACAACACCACTCAGATTTGTACCTTCCAGATATCTATACCTTTTGTAATGCTTGTATAATTAGTTAATGGGAATTTTGGCCTCAGTACAACATTTATGTTAAACAAATTTATGGCAAAGTATGCCCCTAAATTGAATTTCTACCACTAAAAATCATGAAGATTTGCTGCTTTTGATGCATGAATTTTATCAATAATTGACCTCAAAGTAACAATCTCATTGTAAATGTGGCTCAACTAGGCTCTGCCCATTGTTCATACAAAGATGTGCATGGGTCCTTGGCAAAACATTGAAGATCAAGGAGAATAGTTTAACCTAAATCAGTATTGACATTCTTTGTTTTGGTTTTCTTTCTCTTGCAGGAAAGTCTACACTTATGTGGCCTGAAAACTATGCGTGTGTACTAAAACAACGGGGCAGTACAAGATTTGGGCGGGCTCTGAGTCGATCTGCGCCAAACGTGACTCATTAAAGGCGCAACCACGGCTAGCTTTGGAACATCATCATTGGGGATAAATCATATTAAGGATCTATTAAAAATCAGTGATATCTCTGCCAAATTGGCTAGTTATGTACTCTTTGTGATGTTTGATTGTAAAATACTGTATAGAGGAGTTTTCACCGGGGTACTTTTTCGAGTTTTACAGTTTTGAGTCATTTTGAATTCATGAGTGATTTATGGCACACTGCAATTTTAGGGGCCACAACTACTTGAAAAGAGCTTGAAAAGTAAGCCATGGTGAAAAATCCATTATACAGTATGGTTTATTGCCACATAGTCCATAGCCATTTTATTTCAATTAAGACTAACCCCTACCACAATTCTTAAAAGTAACCCCAATCCGTATCTCATCCAACACATTAACTTCATCCTAAACAAATCCTAAGCCTCTGAGAAAAAACTGACGGAAGCTTGTTGGTGATATTACATAGCGACGTATAGTCAATTTTGATCAATTGGCTCTAATTATCCCTTTCTTGAACTTAACCAAGTCCCAAAGCCCTTAATTGATTTGACATACATTGAAGAAATGGAAATTTTGGCATTACATGAGGTCCACACTATATGTCAATATTGTAATAGTAGAACCGTAGAAAAAATATTACCTACTTCAATTTTTTTTTTATTTTTACATACTGATGTATAGTGTTTATACCACTTTTAATATGATAGGGAAAATTGTAAAAAGTGGTATTACATTCTGTTGTATAGTGTGTACGGCGCTTTGTCAAAGCAAAATGGCATAACAATCAAGCTCGAAAACTAAAATTTTGCAATTTCACCTTTAACCATTTTACCGCCAATAGGGTCACTTGTGACCCAGGGCTCCCTTTGTTTTGGCGCAGTGGAGTTGAGCTTGCAGTCGAGCTCGGCACCATGCCTCGCAAACCAAGGCTTTATTTTTCGCTGATATTATAATCCAATATGGTCGGGTCTATTTTCGAAATGAACAGCACTAGCATGCAATAACTTGCAAATCTTCACCGCGAAAGCTTCAGGTGAGCCAGCCATGAAGTTGTGGGCGGTAAAATGGTTAAAATACAGCCGGATAATAATTTCAATGTTTAACAGCAATTCCTATCCAATTAGTTTGAATTCTTAAACAGCTGTGGATATGTAAGCAATTTCATTGGCTGATGCCCGGGTTCAATTCGCATGATTGAACCCAGGTAGTATGCACTGCGTATTGACATTATTTTTAGGTTGATGCGCTCGCGTCATACCACGTTTTGCTACGTTCGCGCGCGCCTGCCAACGTTGCGTCTCGTTGCGTATGATCGTTGCGTTCAACGGGTTGTTTGATTGTCACTGGGTGGTGGCAGTCCTTTCTTGTTGTATTTAAGCTGTAAAGCATCGCGAAATTGGGTTAAAGATGACCTTAAATGATAAAGCTGTTTAAGAATGAGAATAAAGGTATGATTTTGAAAACCGGTACTCTCTTTACGACGAATTGAACCCGGCAACACCATTATTTTTGCTCGGAAGAACTCGGCCTCCGGCCTCGTTCTTAAAATAATGGTATCGCCTTGGGTTCAATTCGTCGTAAAGAGAGTACCAGTTCCCAAAATCATACCTTTATTCTCTAAATCAAAGCAAAATTTGAATGACACACTGTCATTACAAATTGGTATCACTTTCAAACCTGTTTTTGTCGGACACTTTATTTTTCTGTTTTTCGTACCATACGCCACTATGTAATATCACCAACTAAATGGATGCTGTGATAGTGGGTCGTGATGCTGATGCCATGTTTGAAAAATTGTTGGGGAAAGCTGTGTACTATATTCTTTTGGGTTAACCAGTACGTCCTTTAGTGGACATTTGGCGACCGACCGACCGACCGACCAATGATAGGGGTAATTTTGCATTGGTATTGCAAAGTGATTAAGCATCTCCTATTATTTGTGTTTTGTTGCTTGGAATCAGATTATTTGTTATGGGGTATTTGTACAGATAACTTATTTTCATATCCCTTTCAGTAATTTTGTGTTGAAGTCCAAGTATTTTCCTTTTTTTTAAAGTTTACTTTGCATTTCAAGAGGGGTCTTTATTGTATATTTTTTGTTGTTGTATCCATACAGCTGCTGGTCTTATGTTGCTCAGCTAGTTGAAACTGCAAACCGATAAAAAACAGTGAAGGTATTAAAATATGTGTTTTCGGTTTTTAACAGTACAAATGAGTGAATACTTCACAGATTATTGCTAAGCATGTTTGACATTTCTTAAGTGACTTGCGCTTAGGAGCACTCTTACATAAAGCAAATCTCACACTGAGAGGTTTTCTTTTTAGATTCAGATGATTTCCCTACTCAAAAAATGGAAATAGCCTGTTATTTTCCAAAAGAACCCCAGCAGGAAATCAGACCCAGACCACTGTACTACTAATCATGTCTCTTATTCTCTGACCAGTGAGGGATCAGCTGGTACAAGGGATCTCAATCTTACAAAAGCTTTATGGAATAAATCAGTATTACAACATTAACATGAAAACAGTTGGTGGGTCCAGGAGCACTATTTTTTAGTGCTCTCAGAGCCCAAGTTATGCTCCAGAAGCATAAATTGGTGATGAAATTTCAGTTATGCTTATTATAGTCCATTTGGGCATCTCGAGACAGTGACGTCAGACCACCAAACTAACTCGCTGCTTGAGTGCCATGTTCATTCATAGCTAGTTGCTTTTAAGTTAAAGGGACACAATGGCATAAAAATATTCAGACATAATGAAATGGACCCTTACTGAAATCACTTCCACAAATTTGAAACAATTTTTGGTGTTTACATTTTGTAAAAAAAGGGAAAGTAACTAATATTATTTTCCTTGTAAGCTTCACTTCTCAGCCATGGATGCTGACATTACTGCGAGCATTTTATCACTTCCACAAATTTGAAACAATTTTTGGTGTTTACATTTTGTAAAAAAAGGGAAAGTAACTAATATTATTTTTCTTATAAGCTTTACTGCCAGCATTTTATCAAACTTGAAAAGCACGCAGTCATCAGCTCACAGACCATTGCTATTGTATATGTGCTAATCCTGGTTAATCCACCTTTTACTTGTCAGATCAATATCTTACTAGGAGCCTGAAGTACAATGTCTGAATCCCAGTTTAAATACTTTTACACAAAACATGCTGGATACACTGTAAATTATGGCAGGGATGTCAACACCTTGATTTTCCGTGGCAGGAATTGCCACCAACTGCCACCAACTTGTGCTGTTTTTACAGAATGTAAACATCCAATTTGTGGAAGTGATTTCAGTAAGGGTAAATTTCATTATGTCTGAATATTTTTTTATGCCATTGTGTCCCTTTAAGGTAAGAAAATCAACAAATATAATCACATCCATTATTTCCCACAGTCAGAATTGTGCAGTATGTTCTTGGATTGTAACCACCCAATATTTGTAATATAATTTTCTTAAACATCTTTTTGATATCAACTGGTCTCAATAAATCTAGAAAAAAACTTTGGTTTTTCTTTTGAATGTCAAAGCATATACCATACTTCTGAAATGACTATAACAAGAAGTTCATTATTTTTCTTGTGTGTGGATCATCTATGTATAGGATAAAGACCAAAGTTTTCCGTTTTACGGAAAACTGAGAAAATTCACGGAATTGCAAGTTTAGAACATGGATTTGGACTTTTTAGGAGAAACCTGAATGTCCTGAAAAAACCTGGGATTTTTCCAGTTATCTCCCGATTTTTGACACAAAATTAATAATGGTTCAAATTCATCCTACCACTAATTTTAGTGTCAAAATGCATTAAAATCTCTTGAAATTCTGGCCCAAAATTACCTTAGTAAGCTCATTATCGCCGATTTCACTCAAATCGCCGGTAAATCTAATGCAAAATTCAGCATACTTCCTGTCAGTGTCATGCCTGTGTGCAAGTGTGTGCCTTGTTTCTGGTGCATTTCTAGATTATTTAATGTTGTTGATTGTGTTTTTAATTTAAGATAATTGAAATGTTTCCCTAGAATGGCATAAATTAAGGGTTTTAATTAGAAAACGGAAAAGAAAACAAAATCGGTGATTTATAAAACGGGAAACTTTGGTCTTTAGTATAGGATGCATAACGATGTACCATATGGCATGGTGCTTAATTACAATAAAAGCAAGATACAATTGTCCAGAATTCCTACAAATGGGCTATACTTCTGGAAACCATTTTGCGTCATTCATTTCAAACCACCAACCCCTTTCTGAAATTCCAAAGTGGACTACAAAAAAAAAAAAAAATGTTTTTTAGTTTTCCTGGTTTTTGATAGAAAAACTGTTTGGATGGTTTGGTGGGAAACACGGAATGGTGGCTATAGTGCAAGATAAAATCCCTGTGACCTCAAATGCCCAAGAAATACAAATTCCGCTGCTCGTCTTGTTTCTCTGTCCAGAAAATGCGAGCACATAACCCCAGTCCTTACGCTCTAACTGCTTCCAGTTCAAAACAGGGAGTGCTTACAAAGTTCCTCCCCTCACAATACAAAATTCTCAGTGGCATGGCACCTTCATACCTTTCTGACTGTTTCACAGTATGTTCCATCCCGGCATCTTCGTTCATCTTACAAATCTTTTGAAGACTCCTTCTGCTCGGACTAAATCATATGGTGAAAGAGGCTTTTGCCATTGCTGCTACCTAACTTTGAATCAATTTGCCAATCGAGATACGCTAAGCACCATCCTCACCAATTCAAATCTAGACTCAAAGCATATCAATTCCAAGTTGCTTATTCTTAATGTGCATCACTGCTACTTTTGTTATGTTTTGCTCAGAAATTTTATGTCAGCGCATTGAGATGTTTCTTACGTTTATGCGCTAATAAGCACTGTATATATATTATTATTAGTATATGAAAAATGGAAAAGGAATCAGTTCTTCCCATTAAACAATATGATTCCCCATGTAGCCTGTTCTTGTCAGTCTGATTCATTATGTTTACTTTGTATTATTTTAAGGGTACTTTCTTGATGAGCATTTTCCAGTGGAAGATTATAGACTTGAGTTCATAACATCTAATGCCAGTTTGGTATTTTTTTGTTGTAGCAAGCACTGTGTTTTACCTTTAAAGGAGAGGGTGTGCGTGCGGTGTTAGAGACCGGTTCAAAATCCATGTGCAGGAAAAATTCTTACTCATACGACATAAAGTTTATTTTTTTTGTGGGGTTTGGTACCTTCGCAACTCACGGTGTAATGCAATGGTTACTGCCGTCATTGATTGATGCCCATGGAGGGGGTTTTTTGTGCTTCCTTTTTTTGTGATTATTGTTGGAACATTCCAATTCATTTGGTGGCCCCCCCCCCCCCAAATCACTACAAGTTGTGGACTGCCAATCCAGTGCGGCTATGTGTGTGTCGCTCTTCCGTGACAGCATTTCAACTGCAACTGACCTTCAATGCAATTATGAAATGCTACACGGTAAAATTGAAGGTTACCGAGAGCTCGTAAAAGAAAAGTCCAGATTTTCCCTGTGCACAACAAAGATGGTAGCTAGCTATAATTCCCTTTTAACTTCGTTGGTATAAGTAAATGAACACCTGGTGTGGTGGGGGGTAAAATGAAGCCACACGGGATACAAATGAAATTTTGCATAATCCAGTCATTTAGGAAGTATGGAAGGTAGCCTACCGAAGTCCGAATTTACGTTAGTCCGAAAAGAGTATACCATGGATTAACACTTACCGATTTGGTTTAGGTGCTGTAAAACGTACTTGGCAATTAATCAGTGATTTTAATATATGACGCCTTTTGATACAACTAGGCCCATACCTAGTTACATGGTCGCAGCTTGCTTGGCAAGGCTGGGGAAAGCTTGGGCTTAACCATATTGAGGCAGCTTTTCCCAGCTTTTCCCTCCATTTGTCTTGCTAATATAACAGCTCTGTGTTCAATTAAGATTTTTGAGTGGACAACATAAATACGACATTTTAGTGTCCTTGATAATACTTAGCATATATTGTATGGTAATAGTATATTTGTCATTCAAATATACAAGGCTGCTAAAGGGTTCCCCAGCTTAGCTGCGACCAGGTAAATAGGTATGGGCCCTAAATAAATTGACAAATTCAAGTAAAATTTTGGATTTTTTTTTTTTTTTTTTTTTTTAATTTTTTATAATTCAAATTTGGAAAGTTTAGCAGTTTTAAAAGGCCATGAGACAGTTCAAATATACTTTTGTAAAGGCCAAAACAAACAGAATAACACAAGCCTTGGTTTGGGGGAAAAGTTTGGATGTGGACCTTGTTTAACAATCTCGCAATTGTTTCAAATTTAAAAAGGCCTGTCAAAAATTCTAACATTCACATATTTATCACTCAGCAAGTGCCTGTTCAAAATCGACGATATGCCGAAGTATATCCGCATTCAAAATGCTTTACATATATTAATATACAAAACATGAGGGCGGCAGTTGAGGTAAGTTTCTGTGTTTATTTTCGAATGATGTAATATTGTGAAGAACGCACCTCTTTTAAAATCATGGACACTCGTGGTGGTGCGTAGACTCATCAGGATACACTTCTCTGCAATAAAGAACCTGGTTTACAACTTAGATGATCACCTGTCCACAGATTGTCAGTGGTGTGTGTATTACTCTTACACGGTGGAAATTGTATAACCCAATTCCAGCTGTTAAAACCAAAGACTTTCAATTGTCAGTCACTGGTAGCCATGTTTGAAATTATTTGTACAAGTCACTTCAATGAAGTGGATACCAGAAACTTAATACCCACCTCATTGAAATGTACTAGAAGTTAAGATTAAGCAAATGAAACAAGAATTTTAAGAAGTCTTGTACTTGAAACTCATTTTGTATAGTTATCACTGAAATAAAACTTCCAAATGAAACAGGTATGTTTCAAAAAGATGTGACATTAATCATTCAGTTTATCAGAAATTCTTTTGACATTGCAGAACTTGGTCCGTCTAATGAGTCACACTATAATTATTGGCATTTTGACCAATTACTACCTGACCATAACTCTGGGAATAGATGCTGTAAAGCGTATCGACAGGGAAATATGATACCATGTTATTTCTTGTACTTCACAAACCCTTAGCTATTCTCCCCATGACAAGTTTTGAATGGACTATTTGTGCACAAGTTTAAATTTTTGAATCCCCTTTTCGACTTTTAAAAGCCTGCGATTCTTTTCCTTCATGCTTTTTTCTATTTCCCTTTTGTCTTAATTGAATTAAGATTTTGTTGATGATCACAACAATAATAATTGAAGAACTGTGATGGCTTAATTTTTTTTTATTAATGGTTGCCTAACCTTGAAAATTAGGTTTGACCAACATGCCATTGGGTACTTGAAGCCAATATAACCAGATAACTCCGTGTTACAATTGTCATTAGCCGCTGTTACAGTTTTAGCAACTAGTTGTATTGAAGCGAAATTAATGCTCAACTTGACCACAACATCGAATCCATTTTACACCGGTTTTTCTTTACTTGCCTTTCCCATTGACTAATATTTGAAGAGGATAAAATTCTGGATATTCCCAAAAGCACTGCATAAATCCAAGAATTAATAGTACCTAAAAAGCAGTGTTGATTACACCGGATTGTTTTATGACCGATATCATGTGCTTAATGGGGAAATGCACATTTGTGATTTTCACTTAATTACAGGATTCCAATTATGTACAACCACAAATACATGAAACAACATATTTGTGCAACAAAATGTGGTAAAATGATTTTTGTTTCCAATATTTAAAAATATTAACACATTTTTTTTCCAGCATTTCCAAATTAGACGCGACTTTCTGATAAAATAAATTCCTCAATAATAATTTGCAGCATTACGTTTAGCTCAAAGGAACTTCAGGTCCCAACAGAACAAGAGCCAGTTTTCAATTTTCTTTGGCTCACTTGAATAACGTTCATTCACTAGGTCCAGGCGCAGATCCAGGAGGGGCTCCGCGCCTCCTGGTATATCTGCAAATTCTTGCAAATCAGCCCATTTTGAACACTTTCAGCATTCAGCAGCCCCGCTCATTTTGACGTTTTTCAATCATGGATCACCCCTGTAGGTTATTTACAAAAATATGTCCCTGGTTTTGAGTGTGATATATGATAACCCGAATACACACAAAAATTAAATTCATGTTTAATACTTAGCTCATGGGGTAGTTTTGCAACATCACAGTTGAGCTCAAAGAACTTCAGTTGCCAACAGTACACTGAGCCAATTTGAAGTCTATTTTCCTGGCGAAGTTCAGTAATTTCCATTGACATGCGTGTTTAATGTCTCCCGCATTTTGGGTGTGATTATTGATGCCCAGAATACATGAGGTGGTTCATGTAAATTCATACACATACATTGTTTACTGAACTTTGCCCTTGGTATATTGAGCTCATTATGGTAGTCAGAAGCTTGTGTATTTGTACATGTAACAGAAAAGAAAGTGTCCCCATTACCACTAACTGTAACCATGGACTTGGGTGAAATTACTTCAGACATGGTTTTTCTGTGAAAAGAGAATTGCTTATAAAATTATGTTGATGCATTCTATAGATGAGGTGACATCAATGTTTACAAACACAAGTTAGCACCTGGTCTACATACATGTTAGAGGTGCGAAGAGTATGCCCATACTATACAGTTACAGCATTCAATAGCCTTATCATGCCTGATTGAGCACGATTTTTAAAAGCACAAGCCCTACAGATGCTCACGCATACTGCCGGGCAGTGCTTTGTTCGTTGCCCGGTGTTGACGTCACATGTCAACTCATCTATAGTTAGTGAAAATAGATTCAGATGAGCAGTTTGTTATCAAATTGTGGAGAGAGCCCCCACTTGAAAACAATTATATAGTATACAAATATTGACTGTCCATGAGGGACATGGTCAAATCTATTGACCCGAGGTGATCTCGAGGCCGTACTATTTTCCCGAAGTGGAGCTGAGGGAAAATAGTACGGTCTCGAGATCACCGAGGGTCAACAGATTTGACTATGGCCCGAATAAAGGGCAGTTAATATTTGTTTTATATACCTCATAGATAGATCCTTTCTGCTGCAGTAACGAGACTACAGCTAGGGCAGAAAAATACTATACCGGTCCAAAAAATGACTATACCGTCCCAAAAAAATGACTATACGGTCCAAAAAATGACTATACCGGTCAAAAAAAATGACTATACCGGTCCAAAAAATGACTCTATAACGGTCCAAAAAATGACTCCTATTAACAGGGCAGAGAGAAAAGACTATACGCGTTTTATGCGAAAATAGTGAACCTATACCATGTCACGTGACTTTCATTTAACCAATAAGATACCAAAGCATTTATCTATGAAGGTATATAATACTTGGTGACCCTGGGTCATGACAATAGGGTGCTGGAACAGGAGGTCAGTAGGGCAAATTGGCCAGACCAAGCATGCAGAGAATACAAAAAATCACCTGCAGGATTATCTGAAATGGGCATAATTACATTATACCCTTCGCACCTACTTTGTATCATGCATTTTATTCCGTTAACGCAATAAAGCACCCCAAAGCACAGATTAGGTGGAGAGGTATGTAATTATGCCCTGACATGTTTGAATAAACCAGGTGTATGTATTGTGTTATTTGCATGCTTAGATGGTCTGGAGGGCAAAGCTCACTCAACATAATTTACCTTGTGTGAAAGAACCATGTTGTTGAACTGTGTTTACTGTGATTTATTGCATTCTACACTGCTTTTAAGGTGTTTTGTCCAGATCTGCATAGTACATAATGCCACTACACACTATGACCCTATTGTAAGCCATTCTACTCCACTTGTAGCCGTGTCAATTTGGACCGCCAACAGGTTGCGCATTGGTAGACACATTAGTTCAGGGGTGTCCAACCTTTGACACAGGGGCCGCATTGGTTGAATCCACAACTATTGTGGGCCACAAACAAGTAATTGGGGCTCTCAAGTTTGGTTTATGACGTGCCTACAAAAGTTTAGAAGTAGGACCCATATATATACCAATATTTGCTGAAAAAGAGACCCATAGCAATAGAAGAGATGCACATTTTTAGTCAAATTTAACACATATTTTCCTTTTTGTTGACCTTTAAGCAAATTTGGAAAAAAAATTGGCTTCATTTTGAGGAAATTGGACTAATTTTCCCCACAATTTTGAGAAAATGTTGGTTTCAGATTGATGAAATTTGACTAATTTTCCAACAATGTTGAAAAAGTTGAGGAAATGGATTCAAATGACATCTTTTTAAATCTATTATTTAAGATATTTATGCATTTTAATTTTTCTGGGAAGTACCTCGCGGGCCGCATGAGAGCTTTTATTGGGCCGCAAATTGCCCACAGGCCGCAAGTTGGACACCCCGGCAATAGTTGCATTGAGAAGTGACCAATGTGGCAATGCATGGTCTGGGATATGATGTCCATTGAATTGCACTGTGTAAAAATGTTACCGGAAGTCAAGACCATTATGTTTCAGTCTGCATGAGCAAAAAGAGAAAAAAGAAAAGCTCTGTTACATATCAGAAGTGAACAAGGTAATTAGTTGAGTGTCACAGACTGTTTAGGTATCCATACCATCTATGCATCAGCTTTATTCTGTCAACCACAAAGGCGTGCACTGATACCCAAATAGTTCAAAACTTGCACTGATGCATGCAGTGACGGAGTTGTACTTTCTTCTTCTGGGGAGGATCCACGCCCTTGAAAAATGCAAAATTTACCGGGGGCTGGACGGTAGTTATGGTAAAAAATTGGATTATTTTACACGATTTTGGCCAAATTACCGCGGGGGCGCTGTGCCCCCAAAAAACACCCCCTGGATTTCCGCCAGTTGCTACTTGAACAGTGTCCACGGAAATAGACTAGTAATAAAGTAGGTATCCTTAAACAGTTTGTAGTATTCATTTCAAACGATGTGAAATGTACGCAATTTCATTGGTTGATGCCCCGAGGTTCAATTCGATAATTGAACCCAGGTAGTAGGCGCAGCGGTATGATTTTATTTGGATGGTGCATGCCGAGGGCATCTACAGCATTTGGCACATCAGCATTTGGCAACATTCAAGCATTTGGCAACATCTGGCACTCCTGTCAACGTTGCGTCTCATTGCATATGCCTTGCGTTCAACTGGTTGTTCAATTTTTCTCACTGGGTAGTGGCAGTTATTCTTGTATTTAAGCCATAAGGATCAGGAAATTAGGCTAAAGAACCTTGAAAATTTGAAATGTTTAAGACTGAGAATAAAGGTATATGATTATGGGAACCGACACTCTATTTACGACCCAAATTGACACACCAACCGATGCATTATTTTTGCATGGAAGAAATCAGCCTCCGGCCTCATCATCGCCTTGGTTTCAATTCGTCGTACTGGTTCCCCAATATACCTTTTTTTAATGTTTGTGCATTTACAATTGTTGTGGGGGGGGGGTAAGGGGCAATATTGTCATCTGGCATACCAGTGCAATTGTCGTTTTTCAGCATGTTGAAAAGTTAAGGATCAGTGCTGTTTGAACGTTGACACTTCATATTTCAGGGAAGTAAGGTGCCATAAATTGTATCTTTCATAGCTGTTAATAGACCCTTTAATAGTTCATTCGCAGAATTTCTGCCCTGTAACATTCCAGTCATGTTGGCAAACCTTTTATTAACTAATTCAACTAGAATACAGACCTTTTTTGAGTGACATAAACAAAGAAGTGGCAGGAATGTAAAAGTACCTCTTGATCCGGGCATTTGATGAAAGTTGATGGAACCAAAATGAGGTGGTTGTCTGGCATTAATTGTTTCCATGCTTTGAACATATTATCACCAAATCTTGTTTGTTCATAGCAACAATTGTAAATAACAAATATGTAACCTGATTTTATACTCCACTCTGATAGAAGACTTTAATACAACATGCAGAGAATATTGCAATTCCATGAATGACACAAATCATTTTTTTTTAATCCCCAATGAAAAATAATCATCTCTTGAAGTACCTTGCTGGCTAATTCACATCAGAAGAAAAAACATACACTAACACATTTTATACCAAGGTTTAAGTGTCAAATCTCAACTTATTAAAGCAATTTACAGTTAAATGTGGAGTGGTGTGCACCATGCTGCTACAGATCTGGTTGATCGAAGCCTTATTCACATAATCCATAGAAAAGCAACCAATTGATAGATAGTAAACATGTTTTAGGGTGCCTATTAAAACAAATTCAGCCACGTTACAGCAAAATCAGCAAGTTGCAGCTTAATCAAGATTTCACTTTGTATGAAGAAATTATATTCTTAAGCTGAGGCAGCTTAAGTCTGGCCCTTGAGTCCAATAAAGAGTTGATGCAAAAAACCTTAATACATAATCATTTAACACTTGATCCTTACACGAGTTAAACTGTGAGTAGTATGCCTGGGATTGTACAGAGGGTGGGTGCACTCCGATTTTTGGATCAATGGTTATCATGGTTATCACTAGTACTTGTTTGATAAAATCGCAAGCATTTCTTATATAATAAATTGTTGAAAGTTGGAAAATTGGTGTATTTGTTGTGTATTCTCAGGTGGTTTCAGTCTGTGTATTTTTAGTTTAGATTTGGTGGACACCAGCTGACAGAAGTACCACGTACCAATCTGTTTTAGACAGGTGTGTGTTTGTGCATGCGTACAGGCGAGAAACTGTTTAACCATGGATAGGTGTACATAAGTGATTGCAAAATTTTAATCTAGGAAACTGCACTCTAGATATAGTCCCCTCTGCAGTCCAAAGTTTGACACCAAATGTACCATTGGGACCCCCGACCAGAAAACCTGTTGCATTGGACAAAAGGGTATAAACAGACCAGTAGGGAATTATAATGATCATCGGGAGGCATGTTGAACTTTAGTTACTGATCAAGCTGCAGGTAAGACGTGTCAGAAAAAAGCAAGCGAAACGTACCTCCAGATGACATTAACACAAGTGTCGGTTGGAGTCGTTAGATTCATATACAATATACAGCAAGCAACCAATTAATGTGATTTATTGAGTCAGTACCAGATTGTGGGAGAGCGTTGTGGTTCCTCGTTAGCGGCTAGGATGCTTGCCTGTGGCGCAAATTACCCAAAAATCCCGGGTGGAATCCCGGTGGGGTCACTGGGATGGGATTTATTCGGGTGCTCAATTCTGGATTTAATCGGTATACGAGGTATGATTAAATACAGAATACCGCTCTCCCTCCACGGTTCACTTTGAAATTTGGCGAAATGATAATGTGAAAAAGCATCCCGTCCTTCGGGGGGGGGACATTAAAGCAGTCGGTCCAGTGTACAGAGAGGTCACACAACTGTACCTGTACATCGCAGTTCAGGTCGTATAAGATTAGGGTGTAAACCCTGACTGTTTCCCATCCGTCCCCAGCCTCAAAAGCCGGCCATGTTAGGAGCGTATGTATCATGGATATTACACGCGGCCCCGGATCAGCTTACTCAGTTGAATAAATCCCGACACCACATCACAAGCCACTACTAATGATGTGGACACGCCTAGAAGAAGTACCATTATTTATTATATTTGCTAATAGTGGAAAGGGGGAAAAATTTGCTTTTGTTATCACTCATTTTGGCATTAGGGCAAGATATACCGTACCTTAACGCCTCCCTTTGTTATTTTTTTTGGGCGGTATTCCATTTGAAAAACTAAGTATATGAATATGAATTTATGCAAATGAAGGATAATCCAATAGAATAACAAAGAATATGATATTAATTTAATATAAGAGCTTCATTTATTAACCTAATATTTAAACCTTCCCCCTAATATTATGTTAATATTATAATTTTAACCATTCAAAAATAATATAGGCCTTTCTCTAACAAAAAAAAACACACAGATGCCCTTGCTAGATTCGCCTGGTCTACGAGTCTGTCGGAAACGGATAATACAGTGGATAATATACCAGAGGTATTCAGTTGTGGGCATTCAAATGCCTACTTGTCCGTAGACATAACCCACTACTTAAGGGTACACACCACTAATTACCCGTTTGGCGGCCACTTCCGGCAAAATTTATCACAGCAATAGGCCGTACTTCACCCGGAAAAATTATGAGTTATTGATACTATTTGAGCACATTTTTTTGCCATAAATTTGGTCTCCTCTACCAATTTTTTGGAAAAGTGTGCAGATATTCCGAAGAAAAGTGTTGTTTAAGCGTCGTCCCTAGGGCTTGCCTTCATTTTGGGATTTTTTTTTGCTACTCAGGCCTCGCTGCCGGTCGGCCTTCGGGCGCCAAAAAAAATCGCCCAAAATAAGGCAAGCCCTAGGGACGACGTACACATGCGCCCGCCACGTGCCAATTTGGGATTCAGCCCGGAGGTGGGGGGTGTCCACAGTGACGCTGCCACTGGGGGAGGGTGTGTCCAACATTGCACCGTCGCGGGTTGGGTGCAACCCGTGGTTGCAACCCCGTCCACAACCAAAATCCGAAAAAAATTCCAAAAAAAAAAAAAAATGAGAGAAAACACACCCCGAGATTAAAAAAATTACGCAGGTGTCCCCATGCGGCGGGTACGGGGGGCAACCCCGTGCGGTGAGTAATGTTTATATTTTATAATTATATTTTGAACAAAAATCCCAACTAGAGCCTAGTAGTATAATGGCAATAATACAAGTTATAGATGAGTTTTAAACGTTATATGATGTCGATGAAAAATAAAATTTACTTGCCGTTCATTAGAGAATGGGAAATTGTCCGTCAACTATAATGAAATAAATTGGTTATTCCTTGATGGAAAAAATGGGCGCGTTTATAAAAGTCTAGCTTGCGGAGAATGCACAAAGCGCCTTCATGAACGCGCTATCGCAAAAATCTGAGAGATAAGCCGAGTGAGTACTTGATTGCGTTTTCCGATGATGTCAATTGCCCCTGTTCCTCCCGAACCGGCCCCTCCAATTGGACGAGCTAATTGTAGAGCCGCAAAAGTATACGATTGTTATATTTTAAAATGTCACATTTCGCCCTAATGCCAATTCATCCGTTGAAACGCTGCGAGGGACTAAAAAAAAAAAAGCAATCCTCACGCCTCTGAGCGAGACAGTTTAGCTCAATTCTTCAAGAACCAACCGAGTATGGCAATCCTTGCTATTTCAGAATTTGCGAGAAACTGGATAAGCTCGACGGGATTGAGCATGAGAGTCTCACAGAGCCAAGCGTTTGATATTGACTCGATTACTCTTAAGGTGCAACGAGAGATTTCAAATACCAGGGTGGTCCTAAATATGTGAAAATTCTGAGTTGCCCTGATGTAAAGCGCTCCATTAAAAATACCCCCATCTGACAGGATTAAAGTTGAGAAATGTTGCTTTGGTACAAAAATTGTGAATTTTCTAATTTCGTATAGAGCAAATTCGCAAATTCAGCCTATGTTTTTATTGAAATATAAGCAAATCAAAATCCTTTTGTTCCTCTTTTAAGACATGTCTGTCGGTAGCAAAATATAAGGTAAGAAATCCATTAGTGCCTATATCATCCAAATTACTATTATGACACAAATTTGATGCTCAAAAATCTCTCGTTGGCAAGCACCTTAATGAATCCCCTCCTTTCCAAGGACTGGGCTAATAATCCGGTGTCTTGCGGTCCAAATCCGATCGCCTATACTATGTCAGATTGTTAACCAGTGATTGGGATTCGCTCGAGTTTAAGCCCAACAGATGCATGTTAAGCGCATTTCTAGGCAAATTCAAACGTATTTGGAAGCAAGACGACTTACACCGCCATCCTGATTTAAATTATGAGGGATTATGGAATTTAGTAGCGACCACGCCATTGCATCCGGATGATGAGCGTGGCCCATGACGTGAATGATGCAAAAATATGGGCTGGTGCAAAATGGCGTTATTCCGGGATCAGTGCTTAGATATCACGGTTAACAGTTAGATGCGATACGCCCCCCTTGCAAAATACAAATATTAATCGTGCCAGATTTGATAAATGTGAGGGCCAACAATCATGTTGGTGGAGTAAATAAGAACATGAGGCCTTGCTTACAACATAGCTAGATTCAACCTAATGGCAAACAGAAATGCCATCAAGGAACTCCGATGAAAATGAATATCTGATAAGTGGGCCCCGTCCAACATCAAAAGACCAAAAATATTCACTGCGTGATTAGCACGAAGGAAATCAGGGACAATATACGACCCAGGTAGGTAAGCCTGGCCAACATTTATAATTACGGGGCGAGAACCAGACGGCAGGATCAGGGAATAATTGGAAAAAATATGATATCGACCTGGAAAAGTAATTGCCGAAATGGCAAAATAGATGGCTTCTCGATTATAAAATCGTTAGAAAAAAAATAAAGAAGTAGATATTCGCGTTAACGCGCCCATTAGATGACGAAGTTGTGGGAGACCAACCCGATGATAGAAGAAAAGACCTGGAGCTAGAAAGAACGAAAAAAGCTTGAATTGAAATGGATGAAAAGGTTATCCGCTGAAGTGCTTCCTAGGGCCGGAATTTCGCATTAAGTCCTGATTTTAGAGTGTTTGAGGATTATCGCCGAGGCACCATTTGTCGGGCATTTGA
This sequence comes from Ophioderma brevispina, assembly GCA_023653785.1. Classification (NCBI taxonomy): domain Eukaryota; kingdom Metazoa; phylum Echinodermata; class Ophiuroidea; order Amphilepidida; family Ophiodermatidae; genus Ophioderma; species Ophioderma brevispina. Next base: position 76,666 of record JAMKCH010042496.1, on the reverse strand, counting down.
TTGGATTAATCTTGAACCATTGCTAAATAGAGCCAGATTTTGCCAAGATGCAACACTCTTCTTATAATGGTCCTTGGCCACATGTTGTTTTATTGATAAGGGAGGATGTTGATGATATTTGGGAACATGCCGAGTCTATTATAAAATCTTCCATTGATCAATCTGTTCCTAAGAAATTTGTTTCTAAGCATAATTCTTTTCCTTGGATGAACAAGGAAATTAGGAAATTGTGTCTAGAAGAAGTTTTATATAAAACTTAAGAGGAGCAGATCCGATACTGCATGAGCGTTATCAGGAATGTAGCCAACAAACTTAAGTCTGCAATTAGGAAGAGTCGTATTCACTACACAAATGATGTTTCCAATAATTTTAAGCAGAACCCTAAGAATTTTTGGTCAGATGTATCTGCTGCTGCTCGCAAGGGATCTGATAATTCTACTTAAATTGATAACATTGTGTGCCGTGAGCCATCTAAAATTGCACATGCTTTCAACAACCATTTCTCTAGCCCGTTTTGGATGGCAAGTATGAACCCCCTTGATTTTGAATTCTCTAACAAGTAGATCATCACTTCCTGGTGGCTTCGCTAATCCCATCCTCTTTGATCTATTTACAAATGAAGGGTGCTGGTTCTCAAGGAATCTGATTACTTCTAAATCTCATGGGCCGACGATATTCTTCCTGTGTTCTTGAAAACCTGTTGTAATGAGCTTGCGCCTCTTGTGCAGTCTTTTTAATACTTTTTATTCAGAAGGGTCAAGTGCCGAGGCTTGGAAAGTTGCTAATGTTGTTCCACGTGTTTAAGGGGTCAGGAAATCCCTCAGATGAACTTGGCAGTTACAGGCCTTCTGCTTTGACCAGTGTCTATGCAAGGCAATGGCGAACTTGTCAGTGTCCGCATTATGTCTTACGCAGAGGAGAATAATATTCTTTCAGACAACAGACAATATTTGGCTTTCGGAAGTGGTAGAAATTGTGAGGCAATGCTCACTAAAGTTTTTCATCTCCTTGCTGAATCACTCGATGGTCGTAAATGCTCTCTTGTAGATACATTTTCTTAGACTTCAGTTCAGCTTTTGAAGAGTTTGATCACATTTATTGCCTTGCTAACTTCATTCTTTGGGTATTAGAGGCTGTTTTCTCCAATGGATCAAATTTTCTTCTTGATGACGGCAGCAGGTAATCTTCAAAGGCTTATTTTCTGATGGGACTGCTGTTACATCTGGGGTGCCCAGGGTTCTGTCCCTTGGTCTATTCTGTTTTTCTGCTTTTTGTCAGTGATATTAATTCTGTTATTTCATCTTCTATGTTTCAATTTGCTGACGAGATACTATAGTCGTCCTATTTATAGCGACAACAGATCATCAAATTCTACAGGAGGATCTTGACAATATTTTCCAAGGACATTCTCATAACTGCCTTTAATTAATCCCCCTGTTCCACTATGCATGTAACTAGATTTAAGTCTCCAAACTACTGCCATCCTTATTCTATCGATGACACTGGGCTGACAGATGTTGAAAGCTTCAAAATTGCTTGGTGTTACATTCACCTAAGGAACCTGTCTTTTGACTCCTCACATCAATAATGTGTGTGGGAAGATATCTAAGCTCTCTGGTTTTGTGATCAGTGCACCAGGAATATGTCTCTTCAGCTTTCCTTCCAATCTGTTTTAATTGCTCTTATCAGCCGCATGTTTTAATACTGTGCTAGGTTTTGGGGCTCCCTTCCAGCGGAATCACACAGACTTGAGCAAATTCAGCGAAGATTACTCGCATCCACTTCTTTAGTGGATTCCCAAATTCTGCATTCGTCTTCTTATTCAGAGAGACTCATGAGCTAGATGTGGTAATACTTGAGTATTCTTTAGGATTCGAGTTAGTTTTGGATTACAAGATCTTAACAACATTGGGCCTACCTTCTTTTGGTTCTTTTATTAATCGCAGTACCTTGGAGCAATTCAAGACTTCTACACAGAAGTGGCTCGAACTGCTTCTTTTTATACTTCTGTTTTGTTGCTCTTTCCTCGTTGTGGAATGAAATCCCATCTCTGCTTTGCACTTACCAAAAATCTAGAGGCTTTTTCAGTCTGGCTGTAAGAGTCTACTGGACTTTGCAATGTGGCCATTTATCACCACTTCTTTTTTTTTTTTTAATGAACTACATTGTTATATTCATTTTATGTTGTCAATTTTACCTTTTTCAATAATTAGGGTTGCCATGGCAAAGTGTGCACTTTGGCTGGGCCTCCTGCCCATTCCTTTCCAGGATTACTTGCATTTCTGCTATATGTAAAAACTAAATGTAGTACATGTACTTTTGCTTTGTTGTTATTTATATGTATTAGTTTTGATATTTGCAAGTAATCAAATCAATTTTATTATTAACAGGGAATGGCGTTTTTTTGGGCGTTTTACGTTTCGCAGTGTGTTAACGCGCTCAATTTCTAAATGCAGATACGTCGGAAAACTCCCGACTTTTTTGGTTGAGAGGACCCTCTCAACAATGGGATGTCCTAGATTAAAAATACATACATTTGGCTAATTTTGGAAAAAAAAAGGCCCGTTTCACAAAAAATAACTATTGTTTTATACATATTTATTATTGTTATGTTGATTTTGGTCCCCCCCCCCCCATTCTGAGCATATTTTTAGAGATTTTTAAGCCCTCACATCACACGTAAAAAGGTCGCATGCACCTGAAAGTGGCTAAAATCGAGGTAAAACTTTAAAACGGTCTTTTTGTGTATGTTGTTTTTTGCTGCATCTTGCATAACATGGCGAAAAATCACTTTTTCATTAATCTGTTAACCTATTAAAATATCATAACGGTTTTTTAAATTCAAATTAAAATGGTTTTACACACCATCGCAAAGGTAATTACAAAAAAGATTCGATAACGGCACTTAACAGAGGTGTCGTGGGAACTTCGATAAGGGCTTTAGTCGGGTCAAAAGTATAGGAAAACCCACGCGCGACTAAAAAACTCGGTCAAAAGTGAGTGGTTTTCGTATTGATCGGCAATCTTTGAGAAGCCATATCCGAACACTGAAAATGCTAATGAAGTGAAATTTCGACGACTAAAATTTAACTTTTTATATTAGCTATCTTTTGACATATAATTATTGAGGGGTCTAACAATTCTCGCTAAATGGTACAACCACTAATACACACTTTTGGCGGCCACGTCCGGCAAAATTTATCACAGCAATAGTCCCCGTACTGTCACGAGAAAAATTCTGAGTTATTGATACTATTGAGCACAAATTTTTGCATAAATTTGGTCTCTACCAATTTTTTTTTGGAAATGTTTGTACTTGATTTCCCACCAGGGCTTTTTTAATACGTTTGTTTTTTGTCTTTTTTACTGGCGGATTAACAACCGTCATTCATCCCCGGTTTGGGGCGAAAATTTGAGTAGCCGAAAATACTACCCTCCAAGAAAATCGCTAAATTTTCAAAATTTATACGGAAAAGTTGGGGATCAATTTGGATAATGTTATAAGAAGTCTTGCGAACAAACTGTTCAACTCTCATTTTCTGAACTCAAGTTAACTCGATATACAGCTCAGATAGAACATGAATTTTCTATACAAAGTCTATGGGAGGCGTATAGTGGTGTGCACCCTTACCCAAGTTAAGATAAAGATGGAATCTGCAGATTACTGTTGATTTTGAATCGGCGAGGTTGAAATTTAATACTAGTACGTAGTTCTTCCAGGTAAACTATGTATATTTATTAATCTTTCCCTGGAGTAATGGCCCGCGCACGATAGTGTTGAGAAGCGATAGATATAAATCTTTATAGGTGTATGTCGAAAGGTGTCTTTGGCTTTCCTAGGCGGATCGCATCTGACTGTATTTTATATCCAGGGTGGTGGAGGGGGGTTGGATGGGGGATTGTGTGGGTGGATGGTGGTGGATGGAAGGGAGGAACGTGATGTCCTGCACCTGTACAAAAAGGCATTTGGCACAATTGATCATGATAAACCAAACCTAGGTTTTTTATAGGAGGGAACATTCCCTACAATTATGTAAGTCTTTACCCCAGGTACTTGAGTCGACAGAGGGGTGGCGAACCTCAAAAAAGATCAACATTGCATCAAAAAATTTCAACATTTAGCCATATATCCTACGTTTTTAGGTCGTCTTTTAGGAAAGATCTTATGGCAGCATTATCCGTGTGTCGTCTGCGTCCGGTCGGTCGTGAGCTTTCCTTGTGAAAACAATAGTCTGTACGTCACACAACAGGCTGAAATTGTGAAGGGTGCTGGGCTACCGATTCCTTGAACTGCGGTCGACTACAACCGTATCTACCAGGGGGTGAGCCCATCCAAAACCAGTTCGTCCGTGCTGGGCGCTGACATTTTGAATATTGCACGGATAATTGATTAGTTTGGGTGCTTGTATACACACATATGCAATTCGATACAAAACAATCCGGCAAATATCAGTTGTTGGATGGTGGGGCTATTGGGTTGTATAAATTTTGTCCTACCCATGCCCAACAACGAATGAAATGACACGTCAGGGTCGTCTTGAATTTAAATAAACCGGCCTCAATGGAATACATCTTTTCCCACCCTAAGCCGCGCTAAGCACCAACAGGCGAGGGAGTACTTGAGACCACATGATCCAGTGCAACTATTATTACAACTGGCCACCTCTAACACATACATCATTTGTATCACTACCGATTAGTGTATACACAAAGCGGCCCCCATCAGTAAATGTGGAAGAAGCGGAGAACCATTGCTTCATTGTTGGTCTCTGATGTTTTCCCTATTGTGGTCGGCAAAACATTCGAGACGATGAATTTCTAAAGATGACGTCACGCTTTTGCCTCTTCTATCTATATAAAACCTTCTTTGAGTATATATGCATTCTAGGTACCTAATTTGCAATAATTTAGCACTTTGAGCTATTTTCATGATTTTTCAATGACACTATCTTGTTAACAAAATATCTGGAGATCTATATCCATGGCTTTGACACTTGGAGGAAGGGGCGGGGCTAACGGATTCTCGAACTGAGTCGACTTACAACAGTAATATGGGCATTCGAAGTACCTAATTGATAATTATTAGCATATTTGAGCTATTTTCATGATTTGCATTGACACTTTTGTGTGAACAAATGATCTGGAGATCTGTAATCGTCACACAGGGGCTGAAACTTGGTAGCGTCGAACTAAAGAAGATTTCCGTAGCTCCCCAATGCCTGGCTTCCGCAATGGATGTTTTTGTACAGGTACTGAATGTGAAGCGTGAGTGATGAAACATGGCTAAATTGACAGTACGAATCACAAACAGCATTTAAGAGTGTTTCATCTCTAACGATTCACGTGACTACCGGTACAAAACTTCCAATGGAAGCATTGCATGGTGGGATAGCTACTGATATCTTCCTCTTGCTCGAACGGTTCGATTTGGGGTTGAGGTATGGGGGTGTGGTCCGGCGGTAGGAGATGTGGTCCGTAGATGGTGTGGCTGCGGGGAATATGCATAGTGCTGATACTTGTGAGTGGGAAGGGTGTTGGTGTGTGGTCCAAGTGAATATGGGGGTGGTCTTGGAAGTATGGGTGTTTTGCCAAGTTATGGGGTGTGGTCCTGTGGTGTTGGTATGGGTCCGGGGTATGGGGGTGTGTGTGGTCTGTGGGTAGGGTGTGTGGTCCGGGCTATGGGGTGGTGGTTCTGGGGGTATTGCAGATGTGGTCCGGGGATATGAGGCGGTCTGGGGTATGGGGATGTGGTCCCAGGTAAGTACGCATAATTTGCATACAAAATTAGCAATATTTGACCTATTTTCATGATTTTCATTGACATTTTTGTGAACAAAATATCGGGAGATCGGTAGCGTCACACGGGCTAGAACATGGGGCTCTTGGAAGTATGGCGTTGCCCCGGAGTATGGGGGTGTTGGTCTGTGGGTGTTGGGTGTGGTCCGGGGTTTGGGGGTGGTATTTGGTCTGTGGGTATGGGTGTGTTCCGGGGGTCTTTGGATGTGGTCTCGGATAGGGGTGTGGTCCAGGGTATGGTCCGTGTATGAGATGGGGTCCCTAGGGTGTAGTCCGGAAGTATGGGGTGTGGTCAGGGGTATTGCCATAGAGGGCAAACACTTGTGAGGGTGTGGTGTGTGATCCGGTGATCAGCGTTGTAGTCTGGAAGTATGGGTGTTTGCCAGGTAATAGGGTTTGGTGTGAGGGTGTGGGTCCATGGTAAGCTCGGTAATGGGGTGTGGTCCGGAGGTATAGGCATGGTGGTCTCGGAAAAGTTAGGGGGTGTGGTCCAGGGTATGGGGTGTGGGTTCGGGGGTATGGGGGTGTGGTCCGGGGTATGGGGGTGTGGGTCGGGTATGGGGGTGGGGGAGTCTGGGGTATGGGCCGGGGTATGGCGATTTGCCCCTAGGGGTGTGCTCCGGAGGTATGGGGGTGTGGTCAAGGGTATTCCATAGGGCTAACACTTGTGAGGTGTGTGGTGGGTGGGTCTTGGAAGTATGGGTGTTGCCCAGGTATGGGGGTGTGGTGTGATGGTGTGGTCCATGGGTATGGCTCGGGGGTTGGGTGGTGTGGATCTTGGAGGTATAGGCATGTGTCCGGGGTATGGGTGGTCCGTGGTTAATTGGGGGGTCAGGGGGTAATGGAGATGTGGTCCGTGTTATGGAGATTTTGGTCTGTAGGGGTGTGGGTCGGGGGTATTGGGGAGTGGTCCCGTGGTCGTGGGTAATGGGGAGTGGTCGGGGGTATTGGGCGTGGTCTGGGGTATGAGATGTGGTCCCTAGGTGGTGTGGTCCGGAGGTATAAGGATGTGGTCAGTGGTTTGCATAGGGCTAACACGACTTTGAGGGTGTTGTGTGTGGTCCATTGATATGGGGTGTGGTCCTGGGGATATCGGGTTTGGTCTGGAGTAGGGTGTGCCCAGGGTATGGGGTGTGGTGTGAGGGTGTGGTCCATGGGTATTGTTATATAGCCTCCATTTTTCTGATTAAGATATAATTTGATTTTCAATTTTCTCATTTTTTGAAGAAAAGATTCTCACTGGAAAAGTACTTTGGTTTATTATAAAAAAGGCAGGAGATTCCCCTAGTGTTGTTCAAAACATGCATGAATCTGGGGATTCCCCCATGAAGTTATAATGTGAAATGATCAATTTAGATGATGTTAATTTTTGTGAAATCTGATTGACAGTGCTAAGTTCTGTTTATGCATGATGCTGTGGTAATTCTATTTTAGACTTGGGAACTTTGGTGAAGTCAATAGATAATGGAGATTTTGATAGTCTCGGGCCCTCAGCAGTTTGTAACAGGACAAAGTATGGTTTATAGCTAGTTTTATCTACATAATGGTAGATTTATGCTTCAATTAGTGCCAGGATTTATTATATTTTCATTCCCGTGTGCAGAGTGCTATAATTATTCTACTGTCGTCTTTGAAGCCAAAATTGCTGGAATCAAAATAGGTTCCAAATTGTGACAGATAGAAATCTTGGTGATTATCTTGGACTGATATACCTGTGGAATATTAGTGTCGACTTATTTAACCTTGTCGTCTTGAACTGCTGACAAAGTTATCTTCAGGACTGAAAAGATTCGCATGGAAATACCATGGATATTTATGTGAAACTTATCACTTTCATTTGGCGTCTTCGCTGTGGGGACATAATCAGCGTTGGACTGCAACGCTTCTTATAATGGAATTAGTGGACATTCTTTGGACTAGGTATCAATCTTAGAAATTGTGTGTCATTTTAATATGTAATATTGTTTTTGGACATGCCAAATTCCTTGACCAAACCGATTAAAAATCATTCAATCTGTTTTATTATATCAGATCATTTGTGCCAAGGCTCATTTATTTGTGTTTGAAGGTATTTCTGACCTTTGCGTCTACGAGACATCATACAGTATGGCTCGGGGTTATGGGGTGTGGTCCGAGATATCGGCTGTGTTCCCGGGGTAGAGGGTGTGTCCGGGGGTATGGGGGTGTGGTCGGGGGTATGGGGGTGTGGTCCCGGGGTATGGGTTTGTGGTCCGGGGTATGGGGTGTGGGTCCGGGTGTATGGTCCCGGGTATGGAGATGTGGCCCCCCTAGGGGTGTCTCCGGAGGTATGGGGTGTGTGGTCAGGGGTATTGCATAAGGGGCTTAACACTTGTGTATGGTGTGGTTGTGTGGTGGGGTCTTGGAAGTATTATTGGTGTTTGCCCAGGGTATGGGTGTGGTGTGAGGGTGTGGTCCATGGGTATGGCTCGGGGGTATGGGGGTGTGGTCTGGAGGTATAGGCATGTGTTCCGGGGGTAGGGGTGTGGTCCGGTGTATGGGGGTGTGGTCAGGGGGTATGGAGATGTGGTCCGTGGGTATGGAGAGTGGTCTGTAGGGGGTGTGGGCCGGGAGTAATGGTGAGTGTCGTGTGTCGTGGGTATGGGGGAGTGGTCGGGGTATGGGGCGTAGGTCTGGGTAATGGAGATGTGGTCCCTAGGGGTGGTGGTCCAGGTATGGGGTGTTTCAGGGTATTGCATGGCTAACACTTGTGAGGGTGTGGTGTGGTGGTCCAGTGTAATGGGGTTTGGCTCTGGGGATCTCGGGTGTGGTCTTGGCAGTATGGGTGTTGCCCAGGGTATGGGGTGTGGGTGTGAGGGTGTGGTCCATTGGTATTGTTTATAGCCCTCCCATTTTTTTCTGATTACAATATTAATTTGATTTTCAATTTCCCCCTCAATTTTATTTTGAGAAAGATTTCTCACGGGAAATACTTTGTTTATGATAAAAAAGAGCAAGGAGTTCCCCTAGTGTTTTTTCAAAACATTGCAATGATCTGGGGATTCCCCCCATGAAGTTATAAATTGAATGAATGCAATTTAGATATGTAAATTTTTGGAAATCTGATTTGACAGTGCTAAGTTAATGTTTCTGCCTGATGACGCTGTGGTAATGTCTATTTTAAAGACTTGGGAACTTTGTGAAGTCATATATAATGGAGATTTGGAGGGTAGTCCTCGGGGCCACAGCATTGTAATCAGGAGCATACAGTAGGTTTAGCTAGTTTTAAATCTACAATAATGGTAGTATTTGCTTCACATAGTGCCAGGATTTTTATATTTTCAATTCCACTCCACGTGAGCAGAGTGCTATAATTATTCTACTGTCGTCTTGAAGCCAAAAGGTGGGGAAAAGTCAAAATAGGCTTCCAATTTGGACCATAGAAATCGTGGTGATTACGTTGGACTGATACGGTGGAATATTAGTGTCGACTTATTTAAAACCATTGTCGTCTTGAAACTGCTGGACAAAAGTATCTTCAGGACTGAAAAGATTCGCATGAATAATCCATGGATATTTATTGAACTTATGCACTGTCATTTTTGGAGTCTTCGCTGTGAGGACATAATCAATCGTTGACTAGCAAACGCTTCTTGTTGGGATATTAGTGGACCTTCTTTATGGACAATGGTATCAATCTTATATTGTGTGTCATTTTAATATACTATGGTTTTTGGTCATGCCAAATTCTTGACCCAAACCGATAAAAATCATTAAATCTGTTGTTCAAATTATAATTCAGATAATTTGTGCACAAGGCTCATTTATTTTGTGTTTTGAAAGTATTTCTGAACCTTGACGTCTAACGAGACAGCATAACAGTATGGCCCTCGGGTTTGGGGTGGTGGTCCGGAGATATCGGCATGTGTCCCGGGGTATAGGGTTTTGTGGTCCGGGGGTATGGGTGTGGTTGGGGGTATGGGGGTGTGGTCCGGGGGTAGGAGTGTGGTCCGGGGTCATGGAGATGTTGGTCCCGGGGTAATGGATAGCTTTGTGTCCATTGAATGGGTGGGGTATGGGTAATGTTGGGGGGGGTTTTGGAAGTAATGGGTGTTGCCCATTGTTGGGGGTGTAGTTCGGTGGGTGTGGAGTGGTGGTCCGTGGGTATGGGGTGTGGTCCCCGTGGTATGGGTGTGGTTCCCGTGGGTATGGGTGTTGTCCAGGGGTATTGGAGGTGTGGTCTGGGGGTATTGAAGGTGTGGTCCGGGTAGGGGGTGTGGTCCGGGGTAAAAAAATGGGGATGGTCTTCCAGGGGCGAGGTGTTTTTTCCTGGGGAATGAGGGTATGGTGGGTGTGGTTCCAGGGGTATTGTATGGTTCGAGAACCATTACATATATCGGCGACCTATTTGGGACCTCCGTCCCTTATTTTTATAAATTGGTCATGGCACCACACCCAAAGGCCATTAAAGGGATATTCAATTAATTTTCGCGGCCCGCATCACATACTGTCGTATTTCACATTTTTGAGGTTTTTGCGATTTCGCCAACTACTTAGTTTCTCTGTTCTGGCATCCACAAAGTTTTCAACGTGATGGTGCCTAATTATAGTTTTATAACTATATATTTTTGTCCATTTTCCTCAAAATCCTTATATCAGTTTCACATACTGTCGTTTTTAAAATCGCCATTCAATTTACACGTGTTTGATATAGGCAGTGTTCTATTTTGCCAATCCCAAATAAACGATTTCACATACCGATCTATTTCTTGACGTATTTCCAATCGTTCTTTCGTTCGTTCGTAAACAAGCTTGTCACATAGTGATCTATTTTACGTACATATTGAAAAATAACGGTGTAAATGCGTCGTATTTGCAATACACATTATTGTGTGATTTCACAACAGACTTATACTTTGTAGCCTAATTAAAATCATATAATTGTACTTTTGAGTTGCATTAATGGTTTCTATTGGACTTTAAAATGTTTTCTTCAAACATACAGGTCTAGATTTTCTTTTATGCTTCGTTTTCCCGTATTGACTGAAATGTTCCGCGGTAGATTTTATGGGAAAGCATGTTTTGTAAATACGACGTATGTGAATGTTGGGCGCACGATTAAAGGTTTTATATGACTAATAAAAGACCGTTCCACCATTTACAAAATTCAAGGACCATTCTTTATCTTTAAAAGGGCCATTCTATCATTTAACGCAATAGCCAGTCCCTTCGTTTTATTTACCAATTAAGAGTCATTTCAATCATTTACCCAATTAAAGGGTTATTCCAAATGGGCTGCAAGTACCACTGGTCATCCCACCTACAAAACGACCATTGCCATGAATCTACACGCGGTGACCGCTCTTTGTTCCACAAAGCACTTGTTATTACAAAGTGTAGTAACGTAGTGTTTCTAGAGTGTCATTATAAGGCATACTTAACGGTGGTCTACGTCTTGCTTATGAGGTCCAAAGGTCAAGTAGGAGTCGCTGCTGTATATTAGCCTTTGTCTTTAGCTCCATTTCTGTGCAATGTTTTTCATGTAAATACCCGGGATCATAGCACTGACCTCTACACATGGATAGCCGGGCGTTCCGCACAGTTTGAATGGTCGCCGAGTGTTCACAACCGGGAAGTTCCTTTTTTACCTATACAATATGGCAGAAACAATTCATACACTGCTGGTGCACCTATTCCACACAGATGTTCTATTGTTTGACAAGGTGTTGTATTGTTTCCCTCCATATTGTAATAGGTAAAAAGGCAACTTCCTGTTGTGACACTCAGAGCACACTCAGGCGATTCAGACCCGCTACCCCATGTGTAGAGGTCAAATGATATGTGGCAGGGCTACTTGGTGTTTTTAAGAGGTCAGAGGTCGTGGGGGTCTTCTAATTCCCATGCAAAAAGCATCAACTAACAGTTAGTGTTCGGTATTTTTGGTTGTTATGGTTAATCATAGCAATATAAACTCTTAGTAAAAAAGAGTACTTGGCACTCGCCAAGTCGCCATCATTTTTGCTACATGCTCATCCGCCGGGCCAGGACCTACAACCCCATCCAATCATGTTAGGGAATGGCAAGACTGCTGATGAAGATACTCTTTCACAGCTGCTTGGACGGAGACGGGGGAAGAGTTTTCCGAAATCGTTCCAGTGTTCCACAATTCCAAGCATTGTAGCTTCCAATTGTGTTACAGAGATTAATGTCTTTGTATTACACATTTATATCAGGATCACTGTTGGGTGTGAGCTGCTCAGATGGTCAGCAAAATTCAAGGGAGGTCAGGTAAGGGTAAATTCGGGCGTCATACCATTTGCTTAAACCAGTTTTTTTCAGGGGGCAGGGGGGGGGCACCTATCTTTACAGTGGCAAGCGATATATTACAATTTGTTAGTATGGACATGGCCTATGGTAATTCCCATTTTTGAAGGGGGGGGGGGCAGAATTCCCACAGGGTGGCAGCTGCCCCCCCCCCCTCTGGTTCCGCCACTGTCATACTCTTCTCGTTAATAACTTGGCATTTTGCCCGCATTTTGTAACGAATACCTGGCAAATCCTAACTACCATACTACAAAATCCTTTAGATGCAGCTTGAACAATGAATGACATCAGTAGTTTCATTATGTTGACTTTGAAGAATTAATTAAGGTCCAGGACTGTGTCCTTGATCTGTACCTATAGCTATTAGCTGTGGTCAAGGTAAAATAGGGGTCCAAAGCTGGCCAAGTACTTCAATGATAAAATTAGCAATGGTATTTGGTTTAAGGGGGGGGGGATGGGGTCTGAATTGATAAAAAAATTGTTCTAATCCAGAAAATGAGATAATGCAAAAGGCTACATTTGTTGTCGACTGTAATCTCAAAATGCTTTTTTAATTCGATCGCAATCGGGACATTCGGTTCCCGAATATGGCTGATCAAAGTAAGTAAGTGTACGCGAAAATTTTGCCAAAAATGCTCATCTCCTCTATTTTATCATGTGAAAAATTTCAAGGGGTTTATATTTAATAATATTTTAAAAGATAGTATTTATTGAACTATTAACACATTCAGTAATGGGCTCAGTTAAGTATATAAATACTTATATTATCCTTTCATATTTAAACCTAATTAATGTCACTGGTGAGTGTATTTTTTATGTATTTTTAATTGTTTTCTTTCTCCCCCTGCGAATTTTTAGATAAAATTATTTTAAAAAAAATTAATTACAGGACAATGGTTGCACCTATTTCGATATTTTTCCATTAATAATATAATTCCAGTATAAAATGAAATTTAAACAAATAATTCCATATTTCACATCAAAAGAAGCGCCCTCAATTTCGGTCTAAATGTTTCGAGGCCTATAACTCATTTCGTTAAATACGCACACACATCCAAACGAGAACGAACGTAACTATCGAAAGACGCTACATCTATGACATGAATTTGCATCCCATATTAAGCAAATACAGGTCTAGTGACCATGAAGGCCGATTTTTCAAAATTGTGTCTCAAATTTCAAATTACGCATGAAAGTATGCGATTTGTCGATTGCCGGTTGCCCCGCTCAATGTCCCGCATTTTGGGGAGGGGAAAACAAAGTTTTTTTTAACACTGGGTAAAAATTGATTACTGTCGCAATTGAATTATATGCATGTCAATTCCTCGCCTTATCATACGAATCTAAAAATGTATATGTTTTTTTTAGAGTCCGACTTCAACTGAGGACGCTATGGCCAAAACTGTCCAAAGTCAATGCACTTTCAGTCAAGGTCAAATGTTAAATAAACCGATTTTAGAAGATGTCTCTAAAATTCTATGTTTTTGGCATGATTAATTCAATTGTGCAACTTTTAAATTCCAACAAATGTTTAGTCTTGACCTTGAATGCAAAATGGCGCCTATTTCAGCCATTTGCATTTGATATCGTTTCCCACTGGCACCCGGCAATCGACGCTCCACAATTTCACATGGCGTAATTTGAAATTTGGAACACAAATTTTGAAAAGCGGGCTTCATGTTCACTACCCTATATGTGCTGAATATGTGTACCAAATTTCATTTGCACAGCAAATCTAGCGTTTTCCTCCTTACGTTCGTTTTCGTTTTGGTGTTTGCGTATTTCCGATACAAGTTAAAGACCTCGAAACTTTAGACAAATTGAGGGCGCTTTTGATGTGAAATATGGATTGTTTTTTATTCATTTTATACTGAATTAGCCATAATTATTAATGAAAGAATCATCAAAATCGGTGCTCCATTTCCCTGTAATTAATTTTTAAAATCTTTCTATACGAGGGTGAAAAACAATAAAATACTAAAAAACATTTACCCAGTACTTGAATTACTTAAATTAATGGACAAAAATAATATGAGTATTTATTTACTTCGACTTAAGCCAAAAATAAATGCGTTTAATGCCGTATAAATATATCTTTTAAATAGCTTAAATATAACCCATTTAATTTTTCACATGATAAATTCTAGGAGCATGGCGTTTTTGGCAAATTTCGCGTACACTGCTTTCACTTTGATGCAGCCATATCTCGGAAACTGGGCCGAATTTCCGATTGCGATCGAATAAAAATGCATTTTGTAGATTACAATCTCACATTAAGCCATTGCATTATCTCATTTTCGTAAATGAGAAATTTGAACAAATTTGGTTTACCCAAGTCGACCCATAGTAAGGGCTACCGAAACCCCGGCCCCCCCCTTAAATGGTTCTTCCATAGACGTGAGTGGGGTATTGTCCGAAATTATAGTAGATTTTCAAAATAAGTTGAGACCTTATTAAAGTTTTAGGCCTGTCCATTCACCGTGAGAGTAAGAGGAATTATTTGAATTGCCACAGTAAAAAGGGTTATGGTACTCATACAATGTGTAGTAAATTTAGCTAAGCAAAATGTTGACCAAAAATAAATTATTCCCATCTTCATGATAGCTTGGATGTTTGAATTGGAAGTTCAGGATAAACACAGCAATTATTTAAATAACGTTTATTATTTGAACTAATTCCTTTGACACTTCTGCCCTTGCAGAGTGTCCCATTGTGAAAGCCAAAGGCTATGGACTCTCCCCAACAGAAAAGGGTGCTGGATACCTGGCGAATCCCAGCTACTATTTACGTCTAATTGACAAATGTAGTTTCACAACGTAGAACCAGGGTTAAAGCCCTGATTTTAAAGTCTGTGGCCTTCTTGGTCAACATTGGTCTATAACAATATATGCTGATGGGTGGGGTTCCTAAAGCCTACTGTACGGCCCAACCCCTGATATTGACAAAAGATGCTGGACAACTTTGTAACGCAAAAGATGCTTTAATGCATTAGCAACATTTAATGTCCCAGAACACTTTGAGACAACAGCCAGAAAGAAGCACTCGTCCTGTAACCAACTGGTATTGCTATCGCGGTCATCTGCATACAAGAACCCCGCATTGTGCACAGTGAACCTCTACTACAGGAGAATATCCATTGATATGCACTTAATTACAATTACAAGCCTCTGCATGGAATAACAGAGAAATGCCGCTACGATTTTGTGGGGTATCTTTATCACCAAAGGCTCTCAGTCAGGTCCAACCTTGTCAACTTTTATGAGCGCATCTTGAAGCTTACACTGACGGGCCATCCTGAAACAACAGTCATTTGCTGTTCGCCCCACAAACGACTATCCGAATACCTGTCCTCTCACTTTTAACCATGAACTTTTCCCCTGCCACCAGTTACGTTCAGCCCATACTCTTCTGTACATCCCTAAAGATTACAACGCTAAGCTTGGGCCTGACGTCACTTGGCCACCACGAGGTTAACAAAATGAATGTACAATGACGACTTCATTGAACAATTTAACCTTGTTGCCACTAAAGTACCAAATTCCAAAATCATTCATGTAGATGTGGACACAGACCGACGCCCAAATGGAGAACTTGTCCAACTGGTATATTCTGGTCAGAAAGAAGTGGATTTAACGGCATTCGAAGAACTCCCGTCAAAAAGCGACTACTGGCAAAAACGAAAACCAAAATAATTATGCATGGAGAAAGATGATGGAGGCTTGGATTCCGTCTGGGAACTGCACTAGGGCCAAATAGGAAGGTAAAAAGGGGGCGTGGGAGGGGTGGGGAAGCGGGGGGAGAAAGAGGAGGAGAGAAAGCTGAGCACTTTTTCGTGAACAGATGGTGGAGAGATCCCGGTGAGCCAGATAAGTTATCTTCAGAGTAAACCACCTCCCAGAGATTCCAAGAAAACCATAGACGAGGAAGGTTGTGGGAGATACAAAGCTTGTGAGCAGTATACTTAATCGTTACACACAGGGTTTCAAAGGGGCGGGGACCGGGAAAAAGTACCTTTGTTTATATATGGCAAGTATACGCGCCCTGACCGTACCCGGAGTCCCTGCTCCTGGAGAGTCTCTCTCTGTTCCTCTGGGAGAAGAGAGGACTCAGGCCAACAAAGAAATTGGCATTGAGATGTCTACCTAGAAGAAAGAAGAAGACTACTGCTTTGCCTCAAACGACAAAAGCAAAGGCCAGAGAAAAAAACTGAGTCTGAATCCCAGAAGCAACCGTACTCAATCCCCCAAGCTCCAAGATAACCTTGATGCTGCTAAGGCTGCCCTTGATGACGCTTACAATGTGGTGCTTGAGAGCATGTTAATCCAAGGCTGAAGACTTGACTCCCTACATCTTGAAAAAAGATGCTGCTGCCTGGGGGAGGCCTTGAGGGAGCGACCGATAAGAGGCTACCCCACCTATAATAATCAAATTTGAAACATGAAGAGCGCCTTGACACATGTTTTCAACACTTTATTCTCTACTTAGCAAGCCAGTTCAGAATTACATAACCTTGATTGAACCTTTCTTTCAAATCACAAGAAAGCAGACAACTCTTCCCATCCAGACTGGAACTTTCACTATGGAGGAGCTTCAAATCTGCTTGAGAAACTGAAGAACACCAAGACACCTGTTCCCGACAACATTCCTGCAGTAGTCGGAAGAATCCACTATTCCTGATCAACTGTTATAATTTGTGTAATAACCCATACATGGGAAACCAACCAGCTGCTGTGCCTTTTCACATCATTCATCTTCCTCTACCAAAGAAGAGGCTACCACCTCCAACACCCCAAACCTACAGAGGAATTACACTGCACCACTGGCCTCTAAGATCTACAACTCCATGCTGGTCAACAGAATCACTCCTCACAAGATCCCATTCTCAACGGAACCATAACGGTTTTCGCAAGCATATCAACACTAACCTCAGATACTTGCCCTCAGAAGGATCATAGAAGAGTTTTGAGAATTTTCCAAAAAAGGCTTCAATTGTGTTCGTAGCTTTTCCAATGTTTTGACAGTGTTAACAGGATGTAATTCTGCATATGCCTACCAACTACTGTGTCCCAGATGAGAACTGTCCAAGGCAATTGCCATCATGTATGATACCCATTTAGCTTTGTGCAGACCATTAATGGGCCCACAAAGGAGTTCCTAACAACTACTGAATCCTCCAAGAGATACTCTTGCTCCCTATCTATTTGTAGTCGTAGTTGATTACATCCCCAGACAGAGTCTTGACATCAAGGACGACAAAGGACTCACCATCAGCACCCAGCGTTTCCAGACGTCACATGGTCAGCATTCTTGCATAAGGACTTTGACTACGCATATGATCTATCTCTAACAGCTGATCTGATATGACATGTGGTGCACAAGGTCTACTAACATTACTTGAGGATGCTACAGACAAAGTCGGCCTACAGCTAAATGCCACGAAGACTGAATATATGACGGTCAATGAGGAAGATAACATCAATCTATCTGCAAGCAGAATGGTAGCCAACTCACAGAGGTCAAGTACTTCAATATCTAGGTCCTATGTTTTTCCGTGACATGCAAAAAGACTTCCTGTCACGCAAGGACAAGCTTGGAATCCTGCAATAAACTCCCACTTATAATGGCACATCTGGTATCTCTCCAATCCAACCAAGCTGAAATTCTTTAGAGCTGTGTAGAGAGTATCCTGCTATTGGACTGAACCTGACCATGAAGAAAGAGCTACAGGATAAGACGGATGGCACCTACACCAAGGCTTCTTATCTAGTAAAAAACATATCCTGGCGCGAGCACAAGACCAAAGCACGATAATATGGAGATATCCCTCCATTTCATCTTCTGTTGCCCAACGTCATGCACGATTTGCCGGTCACTGGTCATCGTGCACTATTACCAGTAGTCTCAGTAGCACATGTTGGAATTTCCATGCCAAAACCGGGGTCGTCGCCCCTTTAAACTACATTGACGTGATAGCTCGAGACATCCAAGCATGCTCCATCTGACATCCCCAACTAATGACAACGGGAATTTGCGCTACATGGTGACAGCATCTCGCCTGCGGCCGGTAGATAGATAGACCTTTGACACTGCAAAATATCCTTCCTTATCACACATTGGAGAAATAATGCATTTTATAATCATGCACACTCCACACTAAGTTTTATTTGGCCTTCAAAAAAGGGCAACCTTTTTTAAAGCATTAGCGCAAGCGGATTTAAAACATCTCGGTCCAACCTGGCAAAGTCAGTCTACATTAAACAGACCATTGTATACCTGATGCCTCAGATTCCAAAGCCAATTCTGTACAGGACTTTGTACCATGGAAACAGTGTTTTGTAATGGCACAAAGGCCTAGTGCGTGGGTACCCATGGCCGGGGATTGAACCCCATATCAATACCATCCCTATGGTATTATATGGAGTCTCTCCTACTTACTTTTAATCTACTATAACGCATATTCGTTCATTTAAAGGACGATATCGGTCATTAGTAGTTAGGATTTCTTTTTTTATCAGCCCTCATAACCAAAATACCCCTACCATAAGCTTACAATCGGTGGGGTGGGTGTGTGTGTGTGGGGGTTGGTTATAATCCTGTATTCAATGTGGATAGTCCTGCTCGTGTACAACAACGGCGTAATTAGGGTTCGTTTGTGGCGGTCAACTCTTTCAAAAATACAAATGAGGGTCTGTTTTTCTTACATTGTAATTACGATTACGTGTTTTATATGGTGTTATAATTGAATACTCGTGAATCGGGTAACAGCTTATTTAAAATTGATACTTTTACACACTAATAGTGAAAGTCAAATGATGAAAAAATAAAATAATAACGATATCGTTTAGGGTAGCCAAACCTTATCTAACTACATGTTTAGGGTGCATTTCTAAATAGTCATACACATTACTTTGTTTTATGGTAGCAACATTCAAACCTCAAGTACTTTTTAAGGTGGGTTTCTCAAGTGCAAATACGCGTTTCGGATTACATTTTGGTAGGATGACATAAGCCATGATATCATCCCTTGGACTACAAGTCCCTCCCCCCCGGCTTACTCATATATTATCTTACTTTAACATGACCCATTGCATCGTTTGCATTACATTAGTTCTTATATATCATGTCACCAATAGCCCACAAGTATTCTGGAACGTGTAAAACACTATTATTGCTTATATTCTTGGCTGAACAGGTCACAGACCATGAAGCATAATGTCTAGAATCTCCAGACTTAACTTTGAATTTTTTCATACCTTTTTACCACACACATATATCCATCGCAGCCCAATATACACGAATCTAAAGTTCCTTTTAAAATCCAAAATTTACAAATCTGGTTCAAAACCACTCAAACTTAACCGATATCTGTTATTGTTGGCTGGTATTTTGTTTTAGTTTTTACAAGTTTTAAGGAGGGTGATTTGTCCCATTGTCGTCTTTTGCAGCATGGCATATCACATTGGATGGAACTGGATTGTCTAATCAATTATCATCGATGGTAGGACCTACAAACTTACTTTTTTATTCAAAAACAATGACGAAATTTTTCTTCAAGCTCATTTCGAACGACTGGCGACGTTTGCTATGTTTTTTTTATCGCAACGCAGGGGTCATTCCTTCATTCAAACGAAACCTAATTTTGTGACTTTTCACATCTGAGACATATTTCCAAAGGAGTTGTTCTCATTTTTTTAAGAGCGGGATTAGAATATATTAGAGTGCTTATTTAAGGATTCGGTCATCGCCCGCCTACCTCTAAGGTTCAACACGTTTGGTAGTTAGTAAAATGGACCTCTATAATCAATAGTTTGGTGTAATGTTGTGTATCACTTTTTCAATAGGTCCAATTTAGTTTACGCAGGGGTCAAACATTTTAATTACTCCAATCATGTCGAAATATATGCCATATTGCATTCAGGTCTAAGGATTCGCACAAATGTATATTTGTACCATCTATGACCATTGTTTTATAGTTATTATTAGGGTAGAAAATCGCTAAAATTGCCAAAAAAGTCAATTTCCATTTGGACAGGGGTCAAATAGAGCGGCTCCAATTTTGGTAAAAAATGAAACAAATTGTTCATTTAGCTTAATGTGTCAAATTAAGGAATTTTATTTTGTAGCATCTGTAATGCATATTATCATGTTTTCTGTGACAAACTAGGGTCGTGGGGCAACATATCCATTGCATTGACCTTCTTTGCCTTTATCTCGGTAAGTAAAAATTTACATAACCAAAACTATACTTTTTGGGCACCTCATTCTCAAGGCAATAATATGCAATTATTTAAAATATAATCAGAGTAACTATCAAGTTGACCCTTTACAAATTGAGATTGACCTTTTTACAGTTTGTCCATTTTTAATCTTTAACGCCAAACAATAGTCGTCATTTGTCAAACTATACATGTGGACTCCTTATGACTAGACGATCAATATGGCATACATTTCAGCATGATTGGGTAATTTTAACAGTTTGACCCCTGTAAACTTAAATTGGCCCTATTGAAAATGATGCCACAATTTTACACCACTATCTACCCTTGCCAATTGATAATAGAGGTCCATAAAACTCCCAAAGGTGTCAAAGCTTAGATGTAGTGGACAATGGATGATGATGTTTAAAAATACAACCCACTCCTTGCTCCCGCCCTATATAAACTTGAACACCAAAGTAACTTGAGCAATGATTGAGTTTAAAAATGTTAAAAAAATAAAAATACATCGTAAGGATTGCACTTTTAAATAAGTAAATAAAATCGCGTATCTAATATAGCAAAACATTTAACATGACTGAGTTAGTACTTTATTGGAGCATTGGACTGTTTTTCCCCTGATTTATCACTTAGTCTGGTTGCATTGTACTGTTGATGTGACTGTTCATGGATTCTCAGAAACAAATCTTGTCGCTTTCGAATTGCCCATAGAAGCATCCGCATAGATTGACTTTGTTTCATTCTTGCGCTCTGCGTATGCGGAAAGATATGGTATGAGTATGGATGTAAAAGAGGAGTTTATTGGAAGGATGAAAACCACAGACCAGGGTCACATTTGCAAAGTTCACGACAGCGAAGCGCCTTCTGTGTAAAAACCCATGATTACGATTGGCATCCAACAAAGAAAGTCAGTTCCCAACAATAATTGCCATCTTAAATGCCATCTTGAAAAAAAAAAATCTCTTCACAGCCATTCTCCAATTTTTCCTCCGGCTTTACATCCTTCACGATATTTTGACCTTAATTAAGATAACGGTTAGCAAATGGCAATGATTAGGAAACAGAATGGTTCACCCCTAGGAAAATCACTAGGAGAAGTACCAACTGGTTTAAACCAGTTGCAAAAACTGGCATGTCAAGGATCTCCCTCCAGATCCGGACCTCCAACGTCTTCTTTCAGTCAGTGTTGTGAATTCCGTTGGTCGTGTAATTAGTGGTAAACCAATGCAAACATCAGAAAGATCGTACAGATCCGAGTCAGGAGCGGCATACAGTGTTGGGTATATACTGATAAGAAAGAAACAATCCATGATATTCCGACAACTACACGTACTGATGTATAGCGAAGAATGTACTTGACTGAAAGGGAAGATAATGCACAAGAATCGATCAATGGTAAATGGTTATGAAAAACACGGAACCTTCACTTGAGAGTAATGATATAAAACCGGCCATTTTGGCAAACGGCACGTTGCACGCCACGCATCTGAATATTCAAAATAACGATCTCCATAGTAAACATCCACGCTTGCGAGTATTAACATATAGCTTCCCATTAGAAGCGGACCAGCCAGGTTGACACTAGGAGGAATGTCGGCTTTGCTGGAGTGCTTATTTTCTCCATCATCGCAGACATATCACCACACAGTACCAAAGCAGGCACTGAGACCGAGTATCCCACATGGAGATACGGGTAGAATGTGTTCTGCATTAAACTGCCGCACATGAAGAGAGGTGGCCTGAGGTTCCAAAGTAAATGCACTCTCGTCTCCAAATTACTGAAGCAACAACACAAACGATGATCATCCACGTATCTGAAGAACAGAAGACAGGTCATAGACTACTCAATCTACTCTTGAGACTAAGGGTAGGCCCATTCTTTTCATATTTTTCAACAAAAGTCCCCAAAACTAAGGAAATGCGCATTCAAACTCAAGGACACGTCCTCTGGTCTGCTTTCGCGCCATAGACTCCCGTATTTATATCGAACCACCAAAATACGCAATCAACGCTCTCTGCTTTCATCAATCAGCAATGCATGTTTTTTGAAACAAAAATTCAAATTTTCAAAAATTATTTTAAAACAAGGGCAAATTTTTTAAAGTTTTTTATCAACCATTCTACAGACTCAATTTTTGCTTTGTCAATGAATGAAGGAGCATACTTCGATGCTTGATCTGCCATCGATAGTCCCTACACTTATGTAGAGGTCCGAAATTTCACCAACTGTTTTACACGTTTTCATAATACGGAAGGCAAAATCATCCCACTCTCCCCAACACGTTAAAAATGTTGTCCTAATTTTTACCAGACGTTACCTTTCAAATGACGGTAAACCCCAATTATTCAATAATCTTCACGCTTTAATTACCTATTCTAACATAACATTACAATTGGAAGCACAAAAAATTTAAAACACAGTGGCTTACAAAATAATACTACACATTTTTAAAAAAAGGTAAATTATAACGCCTGATCGACGAAAAAGAAAACCCTGTTTTACGGCTATCGGACCTTTCAGTAGGGTCGGTCAGTCCGGGGCGATTTGTTTTTCTTTTTTAATTTTTTTTTTTTTTTCTTTCCCTGAGCTCAAAGTGCCTAAAATAGCCAACAATAGCTGACAAATCAGAGAACAAATGAAAATGTTTTTACAAACAAATTTTACTAAAGAACATTTTCAAAATTGGATAAAATTTGGGCTAAACAGGCTGATTTTACATGATTTTTGGAAAACTAAAAAAAAAAAACATCTGCAAGCTGAAAAACCAGGGTCGGGCGGTCGGTTCCCGTAAAACAGGGTTTTTTTTTTATTGTTGGCGGTTAATTTTTGTTAGTTTTACAAGTTTTAAAGGAGGGTGGATATTGTCCCATGTACGCTTTTCAGCATAGGCAGATTCACATTGTATGGAAATGGATTGTCATTCGAATTATCGATTTAGGCCTACAACTTTACTTTTTTATTCAAAACAATGACAAATTTTCGTCAAGCTCATTTCGAACAACAGGGCGACAAGTGCTATGTTTGACGCAACCGCGGATTCCTTCAAATCACTTCAAAACAGAAACCTAATTTGATGACTTTTTCACTCCTGAGAATATTTCCAAGGAGTTGTTCTCATTTTTGAGCGAGCAAATCTTTAGAGTGCTTATTTACGGTTTTTCCGTTCAATGTGCCCCGCCTACATCAAGGTTCCACACTTTGGTAGTTAGTATGGACCCTCTATATCAATGAGTTAGAGTGTGTAATGTTGTGGTATGCTACGTTTTCAATAGGGTGCCAGTTAAGTTTGCGCAGGGGTCAAACTTTTCAACTCCATCATTGCTGAAATGTATGCCATATTGTCAGTCTAGTCATAAGGATTCCACAAATGGTATATTTTTGTACCATCTATGACCATTGTTTTTATAGTTTTGGGTAGAAATGCGCTAAAATGCAAAAAGGTCAATTTCCATTTGGACAGGGGTAAAATCAGAAGCTGCCTGGCTGCTCCCACTTTTTGGTAAAAAATGAAAAATTTTTCAGGTAGTTAATGTTCAAAATAAGGAATATTATTTTTTGTAGCACTTTAATGCATAAGTATCATGTTATTGACAAATAGGTCGTGGGGCACATAATCCACTGGCATTGACCTTCTTGACCTTTATCTCGGTAAGTAAAATTTTAACATCACCAAAACTTACTTTTTTGGGAACCTCATTCCCCTCAGGCCAAACAATCTATGCAATTATTTAAATAATCAGAGTAACTATCACTGTTGACCTTGACCCCTTTACAAATTGAGATTGACCTTTTTACAGTTTGTCATTTTAATCTTATACCTCCAAACCAATAGTCGTAAGTTGTATACACACAAATTTGGTGGAAATCCTTACGACTAGACGGACAATATGGCATACATTTCAGCATGATTGAGTAAATTTTTAAGTTGACCCCTGCGTAAACTAAAATTGCCCCTATTGAAAAGTGATGCCACAATTTTACACCACTCTCTACCTTGCATATGACATAGAGGGTCCATAACTACCAAAGGTGTCAAAGCTTAGATGTATGTGAACTGGATATGACTTCTTAATCCCAACTCCTGCTCCTCCCGCCCTATATAAACTTGACACCCAAAAAAGATATCCTTGATGCATTGTGATTGAGTTTTAAAAATTTAAAAATAAAAAATTTTTTTTTTTAACTTGAAACTTTTAAATCAGTAATAAATGCGCGTAATCTAATAGAGCAACCTCTAACAGAACTGAGTATAAACTTTTGCATTGGACCTGATTTTTTCCCCTTTTTTTCCCCTGAATTATCAGTTTAGTCTGGTTGGGCTCCAATTGTAACTGTCGATGTGACTGTTCATGGTATTCTCAGAAACAAATCTTGTCGTGTTCGAATTGCCCCATAGAAGCATCGCATAGATTGACTTGTTTCCTTCTCCTTCCTTGCGCTCTCTTATGCGGCAGATATGGTATAGAGGTCTGGATTTGAAAGAGAATTTATTGGAAGGATGAAAACCACAGACCAGGTGTACATTTGTAAAGGTATCACGCCAGCGCCGGGTCTGTGGATAAAATAATACCCATGATTACGATTGGCAATCCACCAAAGAACCGTCAGTTTCCAACAATATTTGCATCATTAAATGGCCATCTTGATCTCCTTCAGCCATTTCCCATTTTTCGCTTTACTCCTTCAGCGATAGTTTTGGACCTAATGAGATACCGGTGGTGCAAATGGCAAATGATTAGAAACAGAAGAGGTTACCCCCGAGGAAAATCACTATGGAGAAGTACCACCTGGTTTAGAACCAGTTGCAACTGGCATGTCACAAAGGATCTCCCTCCAGAGTCCGGACCTCCAACGCTCCTTTCTTTTCAGTCTGTTGTGAAGTCCGTTGGCCGGTGTAATTAGTGGAACCAATGCAAACATCAGGAAAGATCCGTACAGATCCGAGTCAGATCGCATACAGTGTTGGTATACATACTGAGTCATGAAATGAAACCATCCTGATATTCCGACAACTACACGTACTGATGTATAGCGAAGAGGTACTTGACTGAAAGGGAAGATAATGCACAAGAATCGATCAATGGTAATATGGTTATGAAAAACACGGAACCTTCACTTGAGAGTAATGATATAAAACCGGCCAGTTTGCAACGGCACTTGCAACGCCACCATCTGAAATAATTCAAAATACGATCTCCATAGTAAACATCCACCCGCGGGCAAGTATTAACATATAAGCGTCCATTAGGAAAAGTCGGACACGCAGGTGAACACTAGGAAGGAATGTAACGGCTTGCTGGAGCTGCTTTATTTTTCTCTCTCATGGCGCAGACATACACCAGCACATTAACCAAAGCAGGCACTGAGACTCGAGTATTCCACTGGAGATCTGGAGGAAGGTGTTCTGCATTAAACTGCCGCACATGAGAGAGTGTGCTGAGGTTCCAAGTAATGCACTCGTTCCAAATTAACGGAAGAAACCACACAAACGATGAATCATCCACGTATCTGAATAAACGAAAGACAAGGTCAAGAGAAATAATAAATCTACTCTTGAGAACTAATGGTAGGCCATTTTCTTTATCATATTTTTCACACAAAAGTAAACTAAGGAAATGCGCATTCAAAGCTCAAGGACATACGTCCTCGGGTGCTGCTTCGCGCCCATCGACTTTCCGTATTTATATCGAACCACAAAAATACGCATCAAACGCTCCTCTGCTTTTCATATCAAGCTAATGCATGTTTTTGGAAACAACACTTCAAATTTCACAAAATTTATTTTAAAGGGCAAATATTTTAAATTTTTATCAAAACCAACACAGACAGACTCAATTTTAATGCTTTTGTCAATGATGAAGGAGCATCCTTCGATCGCGCTTTGAATCTGGCCATCGATAGTACCCTCACGTAGGTAGAAGTCGCAATTTTACAAAACTGTTTAAACTGTTTTTCATACCGGAAGGACCAAAATCATCCCATCCCCCCCCACACTGTTAAAAATTTCCTAATGTTTACCAACGTTTACCTTTAAATTGCGGTCAACCCCAATTATTCAATAATCTTCACGCTTTATACCTATTCTAAGATAAAAATTACAATTTGGAAGCATGAAAATGTACCTAACGTGGCTAACATACCCAATAAATACTACACAGTTTGAAAAAGGAGTATTTATACGATGAGGCGACGAAAAAGAAAACCCTGTTTACGGGGGGGGGACCTTTCGAGTAGGGTCGGGTGTCGGGCGAGTTTTTTCTTTTTTAATTTTTTTTCTTTCCATGAGCTCAAAATTGGCTAAAATGCCCCAAGATCTGAAAAATCAAGAGAAAAATTTTTTTTATTTTTTTTACAAACAATTTTCAAAAAACATTTTCCAAAATGATAAATTTGGGCTAAAAACAGTATGGATGTTGGGCTAAAAAAAGGATAATTAAAAAAAAAAAAAGAAAATTAGGCAAAGCTGAAAAACCAGGGTCGGTCGGTCCCGGTAAAACAGGATTTTTTTTATTTCGTCGCTGACCGTTAATTATTTTCCGGACATTACTTATTTTGTAACTGTACTTGTTTTTAATGTAAGAATACGACTATGAAAATTGTTTTACCTATAAAACGGGTTTTAACCCGTTAAATAACGTCGGAAGTAACGTCATTAAAAAGGCAACATCTTATTTCCCCTATCATTTTTAAAAATATTTTTAAAAACTCTTTTCCCCTTTTTGTATTATATTTAGTTTAGATATTAAGTAGTACACACACACAATATATAGGATTTTAGCATTTACTATCAGCATTACTAGCATACTATGATTTTAGCATTACGATCAGTAAAGTATGTAGTGTAGTGATACGGTTTAGGACTTGAATATTAAGGCCAGGTTCGCATTATGTAAGGATGTATTAAGTTATCATATGATGATTAATTGTGAAATTAGAAGTGTACATTACAATATAAAAAAAATCAAGTGTATAAAAATGTTTCTAAATCTTATTTCTTCACGTTTTCCCTTTGTTATTGCCTTTTTCTCAATTGTTTCAATTGTTTGCCTGAAAAAACTTTTTAAACCACGTGGTAACGTATACACGTTTGTATGATGCCCTAGCTACACCGTAAAAAGTTGGGCAGAGGATTGTGAAATAACGTTGTAATTTCATATTGTTTAAGCAAGTCAAAAACCAACAAAACTTGAGGCTGAGATTTTAAGCCGGATTGTTACGTTCCATGCAATTGGTTCGTATTTTTACGGCTCCAATTATTTCCGTTCTGCATGTAGTGAGTCCAGCTGCCAGTCAAATGCCTGTGTTTTTAAAAGTTTATTTTTAACAGTGCCAGAACGAAGTGAATGAAAAAGGAAAATTTGTGTTCCCAGTGGGCTACAAACTACTCAATATTGATTGGTGGTGGATGGGAGAGTTTTCGGTTTGCCAATCTTCAAGCTTGACACCAAAAAAGCCCAATTTGATAGCCTCAAAAATGGGCCGAATATTATGCAAATGATTGCGGTAAACACTCCTATGCCAGGTCCATAATTATAAAATTCACCACGCCCAGATTAAAAGTAAAATGAACTTCTTCAAAAACGTCACCCATTAGCACACGAGTTTTAAAAATCTATACTCACAAGGTATGGATTTCACTCGACACATCACGGAATCACCGTCTTCAACGTGTATGTGACCTGGATACTGCTCACCTTCCAGAACCCTGAACAAATTACATAATAGATGATGCTGTTGCATTCAAACTTAACATAAGGTGTAAAAGGATTTAATAATAATTTAATATTTATATACGAGTTTCTTACGTTGAAACGTATGACTGAAATGCCGTTGAAGAAATGATTAATTGATTTCATTTGATATCAATTTTTTTTAACGTACAGCGTTTTAGTTTTGAGTTAATCCATCAACATACCTCGTTGATTTCTGCAATCGGAACCTCAAACAAGGGATCTGCAGATAGGGAAAATAGAGGTATTTGGATAAATGTGTTAATATCCGAATGGTTTCTTGCATAAGGAACATGCAGCGTTTGCATTTTAATAATATTGTTATATAACATTTGATCTAGGACATAATACTGTATTAAAGAAGGTTCTGCGGTTAGAGATTAAAGGTAGTTGAATATTTTAAAAAGTCTTCCTGGAGCTGTTAACATTTATTGATTAGAATTTATTTTTTTTTTAAGAAGAGTTGTCATTACATACAATCTTGCAGCACCACTAACTCTTCGAACGATTGGCTCTCAAGAATTGATATACTCGTGATGATAGATCCCTGAAAAGAAAAGTTCACAAGTGTAGATGTACTTTGCTTGTCGTATATACTATATACGGTTGTTCGGCATACTTTCAAAAATATTTTTATATTCATTTTTTAACAAAATGGCTATTTTGAATATTTAATGCGTAGACATTGGAAGAATTTAACAGAAATCTTTCGGGGAGTTGTGGGGATTCCACAGTGGTAGGAGTTGTACAGAAGCAATCTCAAAGTTGAGCATCGAACACTATCTATGTAAGATGAAATTGGGTATAATTACTTCAATAAATTACACATTTATAAAGTAAATGCTCATTTACGTCCCATGTGTTGGGATACGCTTTCAAAGGTGTGAAAAAGAGGTTGCCTATTTGGGGGTACTGAAGGAAGTTAATCTAATGACTCCTAATGATCCACGTTGTAAAAATATCAGATGAAAAATCACAACCAAGATAAATTGTAGAGGGACCGTCAAAGTCTGGGTTCAATGCGTGTTAGATTATTTCTGCTAAAGACCTGCATGACAAACAGACAACAAGTTAAAACTTCATTGATAATTGTTACGTAACACAGGAAAATAAAACAGGATGTCAACCATCTAATCGGACTCTTAACATCCAAAATCCATGTTTGAATGTCAAGAAATAAGAAATTTAAATTTAAAATATAGTTGACTTCAAAATAATTGCAACAGAAACGAACTTGGTATTGTTACTACAATGATGAGAGAATAACCATATCAAAAAGTCTAGAAGTATACGTATTTGCAGGGCAAGGGTTAAAGGGGGAAAATCCTCGGGGAAGTCAACATTCAAAAAACCGTAAGGTCATTCAAACTTGGTTTGGCAAACAAGGATATTTTACACCCCTTTTACATTTACCATGAAAAAAATATCCATTACAAATGCTACTAAGAAGTTTAATAAGCATAATAATCAACCTACAGCGATTCTAATCTTGATAATCCTTTAAAAGCGCCACGTTCCAAAGTTGAAATGTTACTTCCCGACAACTCACTGAAACAATCATTAAAATGTTGGGTTAGTAGAGTGAAAATAGCTCTATAATATTAAAGCAATACCAGCAAATTTGTTGAAGGGCGCCCCCAATTTTCAATTTTTTTGAGATTTTGGCACAGTTGCATTGGCAATTGGCTAGTAAACTATATCTGTGAATTGTAAAGCTCGAACTTGTCTATGTATAGCAAAAGAAGGAATTTTGTAACTAGAAATGATTAATATCGGAGATCTCCGATAATAATTCAACGGCTGCTGGAAACCTTTCAATATGAAATAGCGGGAAAATTGCGCCAAGTACGTGTCTATGCTCATCAATTAGTTGTTCAGTTGGTTCAGGAGTAGTCAAGTTGGAGGTCATTTTAGTGAGTAGGCACTATTTATCAATGGACGGACAGAAATTTGGCGTTTCCAGCTCCGTCGTTAAATGACAACCGGATATGCCAATTCTAATTACAAAATCGTTTCTTTTATGACAAATACCCACTTTTGAGCATTACCATTCGCAGGTATGGTTTACTAAACAATTACCAACATTTCTGTTCAAACAAATGCAACTTTTGAAAATTGGGGCGCTCTTCAAAAATGTGCTTGTATTGCTTTAAAAACATAATGCGATCAAAAATGATCACGTGTTACTTACACCTTCTTTCTGCCCAATCAAGGTAAAATAAGGGGTTCCCAAAAGTCCCCCCCCCTCGAAAATTCGATAACATTTTGTTGCATAACTTCACTTAGAACTGGATTTTAAAAAGGTTTTAAAGAGAGGAAACATTTGGCTCTCTCACAAACATCGTTGCTTCTCAAAAAACACTTTTGGCATCAACACACACTCCCTTTTTCCAAAAATGATGTCAGAAAAAGTGGCCCTTTACCGTATTCAAAGGTCTAAAGTCAAGAAAGTATCAAGTTACAACGACTTCATTTCCTTTCTTTATATTCATTGCGGTCTGAAGTAAAACATGAAGCTTAAAACATTAACGCATAGGCAAACAAGACAAATATGCAGAAAAACAAACAATGAGATGAGATTTGAGTAAGCAACACCACTCGAAATGTGAAGCATATCGACACATAAAGGAGAACTGGCTCAACGCGGTGGAATTATCCAGCAAGCATGGAACCACATTCATCAACAGAACATCAGCAAATTGGTAAACAGCATGTGATGCCATGAGTGCAGATGGAGGAAACATTGACTATCGAGTCTCACACTGAATGACAAAACAATTAAGCTTATTTTGATTTGAAACAGGCATTTCAAACATTACCTTTTTCTTTCATAAAAAAGAGCACTATGCAAAGAAAAACGATTTAAAGCTTACACCTCATTCTTTATTTTCCTGCATATTTGTCTGGTTTATTTGTTTGCGCATGCGTCAATGTCTTAAGCTTATTTTACTCAGATCGCAATGAATATGGAAATGAAATCGCTGTTTAAATTGTTATTTTTCTTACTTTAGACCTTTGAATCGTAAAGTGCCACTTTTTTGACAACATCGTTTTTTTGGTAAAAAGGGAGTTGTGTTGATGCCAAGGTGTTTTGTTTGAAAAGGCAACGACTTTTGTGGCAGAGCCATTATGTCACTTCAATCATTACAAAACACTTTTAAAATTGGTCCAATCATCCCGTTCTAAGCGAAGTTAATGCAACGAAATATCTTTGATTTTTTTTGGGGGGGGCTTATTTTTTAGGAACTGTGTATCTTAATACCCGTCATAAACTCATAACAGTGTGCAATGGATAGTGTTTTTTGTGTCGAATTCAAGAGTGGTACATAGGGACTCTCTTGGTGTGTGTCCTGTCCGTCTTTTTTAAAAGTTGACCCAAATGTAACCTAACCTCAAATATATAATAATTGCCGCTGTATCACAAAGTCGCACATTTTTTTTCACGATACTTGCTTACATGGACCTTGATGGGTTGTGAGTGACACCCATGTTGTTAAACTCTTGTGAACCCCTGGAGACCTCATGTGACCTTTGGCCCTATCGGACGACACATGGGGGTTCGTGAACGCTGGGGTATCTTTTTTTTATGTATTGGTTATTGGGGTTTAAAATGGCCCTGGCCACATTTTCAGAAAATAAACGAAATTTTCTTCAATTTGCTCGCAAATGATGGTCTAGGCCATGGGAAGAATAGAGATTATATTTTACACTAAAAATAAATACCCAAAAACAGATAGGGACATTAATCAGAGGCTAAAGACATCCCAAAAAGTATTTGAGGCTAACTTTTACCTTTGCCCGTAACCTTTAATAAAAAAACGTGGTCTATTTACACCATGAATATCAGAGACTCGTAACTCATTTAGTAAAAAAACCACAAAAGTTCCGAGACGGTCAGAAACAAGTTGCATGCGTGAGAATCAGGTGCATGCCGTGAGAAATCAGTGTCTGGACACTGATGATTTACCCCCCAGGCTAAAAAGCCAATAAATATTTTAAAATGGCCTCAAACTGAAGATGTTTATATAACATAATTTGCATTATAATCTCATAAATCTAATATATACAGTGATGGTCGCCACGCTTTCCTTTGTCACTTGAATGCGATTTGTAGGATTGTTCGTAATTTGAAAACAAAAACATCAATCACGTGACTTGGCGAATGATTTCGACTATCAAAATGATCTGAAAGTCAAAAAAGTATTTAAGTTTTATTGATTAAATTCAAAATCCGTTGGAATTCACTTGCAATTTTCACTAATTCTTTCCTTTTATTTACAGCGGCACTGGCACTTTTTCACAAATATAAATTTCTTCAATGTGCTCGCAAAATATAGTCTAGGCCATTGGAAGAATAGAGATATTTTTACACATAAAACTAAATGCCCCAAAACAGATGGGGACATTGATATGAGTATAAAACTCCAGTAATTTGTAGGCCAATTTTTAAGTTTCCCATAACTTTAATCACCAATGTGTATATTACATGAATATTTTTGACTCGTACTCACTGATCATTAAAACCACAAGGTTATAGACCGGTCAAACATGTACATTATCGTGAGAAACATGCATCCGGCGTGCGTTTTCTTGTGTTAAACGGCCATTTTCGTCGTCTGCTGAATTTTCGCGTCGCCGGCGACGCTAAATTTACAAAATCGTTCCGTTTTACCCATAAGGAAGTTATTTGGTCTTAATTATTTCGGGTGAGGGCTTTTTGTATATAAAAGGCTTTACAACCATGCAAAAATATCGATTTTGAAAAAAGCCTCCCCCCCTCTTGAGGGAGCACTATTTTTTCAATGTGCCAGTGTCTCTTTAAGATAGGGCAGAGCAGACGACTTACGGCATTAATTTTATTGCTTTTTTATACATGCGCTTCCCAAGCGTAACCACCGGCTGATAACATAAGCATTCATGTCTGTGCTTCAAAAAAGGTAATATATTGAACTCTTTACAATGTGCAGAACAATTTGTTTTAAATCGGGCATTTTAGCATTAGGTCACTGTCACTTTTAAGGACCCAAGACATTTCCGTCCATGGTTGGAATTTTTGTGTGTAATTTATTGCAGCTGTCCCGAGGTTTTCTCACATATACGGTAATATCGCTTGTAAAACTGTTAACTTGGGAGAGTATCCGATTGGCATCAATTTTTAAAGGTTTACATCAGGGGAATATTGGTTGTAACTTCTTGTTTCACCAGCATCCAGATCACATTTGCCTTTAAAAAAATTGTCTTTAACCTTTTACAGGACAATCGTCATCAATTCAGATGGGAATATTTCATTCTTTTTAAATACAAACAACTCATTTTGTTTTTAAAGACTATTTTTAATAATTCTGCCTGAAAGCAAAACGAACGGTCAACAGAACTATCAAATTACCGTTTTTTTACTACTGAAAAAAAAACGTTCCTTTGAATTCTTGCGCAATCACATATCGTCGTGTGTAACGGAGATTTTTGTTCTAAATTTCGACGAGATATTTTTGGTTGATTTGTTTTATCTCATAAATTGAAAGTCTAACCTACAGAGAATAGGTTGTCCCTGCAACTTTTGTATGGTCCATTGTCACATCCCATCCATTGCCACACCGTGTAAATAGATCATCTCCTTGGTAGAAACATTCACATCCTTCCGGGCAGCGCTTGGTATCTATAGGAAAAAAAACCTATCCTTGAATTTATCAAATAACACATTCATTCCTAATAAGTTTGAAGTCTGTTTTTGCTGTGATCCCTTAATAAATTGACGCTTCATGCTACTTTTAATGTTGTATAATATTTGAGAATATGTTCTACTATAGTTTGAAAGACATTCGCTACAGACCCAATATACCATATGAGGCGGTAGCAAGTGTATCAGCTCTAGACTTCTGTACAAGACTTTTTGTTAAAACGATATTAATCAAACAAATGTTTGGTTCGCCAAAAATCTTCTATGTACAAGAACAATACCGCCATTTGCACTTTTATCATTTTGCAGGAGATGAAAAACTATAACCCAATTTTCGTTTATGATGTCCTAATAGTATCCCGCACCTGTCCAAATGAGTGGTTTTGTTAATCGTTCCATTTTTTGTTACGTATACAAACACACTTGGCTTTTCCTGGTAAGCAATTACAATCCTAACTGTCTTACCACATCCATTTCATCATCTCCCAGAGGACAATCTCGCCGACCATCACATACAACATCCATTGGAACGCACTGCTGCACACCTATGGAAAGGTCTCTAGCCAAAGGTAGAACCGGGCAGTGTGTTTGCTGGTGAAAGAAACTTCACACTGTTTTTAAATAAACTTGTAACAAACCAGGCATTTTACTGCAGCTGGGACTCACTATATGCAGAACTTAAATAACTGAGCCGTAAAAATCCGAAACCATTGCATGGAACGTAAAATAACGGCGCGAAACCTTACAGAAGGGGTTTTGGGGTGTTTGTTGGTTTTTGACTTTTTTTATTTTAAACATATTAAGAATTCCAAACGGTATTACAATCCTCTAACCAAATTTTTTAACATTGTAGCTATGGCGCATACAAACGTTGTTATTTACGTTACCACGTGGTTGAAAAAAGTTTATTCTCAGGCAACAATTTTGAGAAAAAAAACAATAAACAAGGGAAACTTGAAGAATAAAGATTTAAACCATTAGGTACTTTTGTTTATATTGGTAATGTAACATTCTATTGCAACCAATTAATCATCATATGAAGAAATCTTAACCATGTACCTTACCTAGATTCGAACCAGGGGCCTTAAGATTACAAGTCCTAAACTTAATCCACTACACTGACTTTACTGATAGAAGATGCTAAAATTAAATATATATAAGTGTGTGTACTACTTTTTTTCAAATTAAAACTAAATATAATACAAAAAGGAGGAAAAGAGTTTTTAAAAACGATTTTTTAAAAATGATAGGGAAAATCGATTTTGCCTTTTTGTATGACGTTACTGGACGACGTTATTTAACACATTAGGTGTAAATGATTTTCATAGTTCGTATTGAAAACAGTAAGTTACAAAAGAGCAACGTAATATTACGGAAACAATATAATCACGGTCCAGCGTATAAATACTACCTTTTTTCAAATGATGTTATGTATTATTTTTTAGGCCACTGTTTATTTACCTTTTTCTCTCTTTTTCTCTTCAAAATTGTAATTTTATGTTGTGTATTGTGAATAAAGCGGGAAGATTATTCAATAATTGTGGTTTACCGTAATTTAAAAGGTAAAGTCTGGTAACATTAGGAACATTTTTAACAGTGCAACCAATTTCAGCGCCGCAAAATCAAGATAACACTACTCGTGGACGTCGCTCCATTTATGTGAAGGTATTGAAAGAGAAACAGAGGGACTACACAGGTCCATGTGATCAATGCATATGTACCCACATACAGTGGATGTGACAACCGTGCTTTGATCATGACCTGACCAAAGCTAATCCCAATGAATTCCACCCATTCATCACTAGATATCCACTGCTGTCGGACTAGCTCTCATTAAATGTGACGGTAATTGAAAAAGAGAAACGAGGGACTTACACAGTCATGTGTCAATGTCATATGTACAACAACTACAGTTCATAGCGTCGCCATGCATTGATCATGCCCTGACATAGCTAATCCATATGAATTTTAAGCCCATTTATACTAGATTCCACTGTGTCTGGACTAGCTCTCATTTATGTGCAGGTATTGAAAGAGCACCACTGGGGCTACATAAAAATCCTTTGTTCCCTATTTACCTATGAGTGGTCAAAGTCCATGAACCTTGGCACTTGTCCACAACATCAACATGATGGACACATGCAGTATAATATGAAGCCCTACAATGCGCACTTCAAGAAAATTATCACCAGCACGCAAGTAACAATTCAACCATTTTAATTATCACAAGTATACTGATTGCCTATTAAACGTCATATTATCAAATACCATTACCGTGACGTTTGTATCAACACACACACCGCCCGTCCAGTAGAAAACCCTGTTTGGTTTAGCTTATCTTGTCTTTCAAGAATCGACAGTAAATACTTGCAAAGCTAAATTAAGACCATCTTCATAGTTTAATTGGATCAATACGATAAAACATCATTGTTATATTTTGACAAATATATAACTACAGAATTACTAATATTGTTGTGGTTATTGATGTTAGTGTTTTAGGCTTGTTTTGTCTCAGTCAAAGTTAATTAAGGAAGTCACCAAGTTTGTTGAGGATTTATCTCCATTTCTTATACAATACTTAAAAACCATCCAAAGATAATAGCCTTCTAATCAAGGTGTGGAGAGTAGTGTTCGCTTTCCAATACCCGCGCCTCCAGTGATACCTTTTTTTGTACTTCCTGACCTATTTTTTAGTCTAAGCTAAGATTTTCCAAATTAGTATGAAAATAAGGTCTTTGAAAGTTTGTACCAAATGCTGAAAGTTGTGCACTAACCACAATCTAATTCGTCGGCTAAGTTAAGACAGTCATGTACCCGTCACACGGGGCTTCTTCGTGTGCACAGAAACCCTGGCCACAGTCCACATCAGTCTTTTCGCAAAGCCCTGAAATACGACACATATAAGGTTTATAAGTTATCCACACACCTTGAATCTTTATGACAAATATAAATTCTTTGTTTAATGATTTTATTATTTAGATTTCTATGTTTTTTAACGAAAACGGATTGTTCCATTTATCTACATCCATCAGAATATGACAAAGCAATGTGGAACCAAAGTTATTTCAACAGCAAATGTGTAGGGATTCGAGAGATAGAGATGAGTTTTTACATACAAATGCTATTGTAACTGGATGGGGAATAATGGGTACTGCAATAGTCCCTTGGGTTTGATGTAGGAAGTTGGGTGAGAGTTTAAAATCCGCGCGTTTAAAATTTAAAAGATTAAATCTTGAGATTATATGGTTGTTTTTAATTTGGTAATTCACAAGTAAAATGGCATCATCCAATATAATAAGTAGTGCAGATAACAGTATGTTTTAAACCAACCCGTATTGCATTGACTTGAAAATTGCATGCACGAACCAGTTAACCCTTACGAGCTGTTCCAATACAAAATCCCAGCCACCTATGCTCTTATCACAGCAAAGGTTAGAACTTTTTGAACGGTCTGTGATTCTTAGAATTGCAAGCATGTTATCATCAGTACATATATCGAAAGTAGAGAAGTGCATTGCAATGTATTATGACAGAGGTAGCGGCCAAGAAAATCCCTACATTTTGACATCGCCATTGATTTAACAGGGTATAACGAAACCTTACACCCTTGCCAGAAAATCGAAAAATTGAGTGCATTATCAAAGCAACTACTTTCGCATTGTCAAAACAGTTGGAAGCTGAAGAGCAAGCCCACTGTAAGGGTTGTTTTGAATAAACGGTAACTAATGTGCAGTACATCCGGTCACGTGACAATCCACAACCGGCTCATATCACATCGTCGAATCGCTTGCAGTTTTGTATATTTATTTACAAAATGAAATATTAAAAAAAGAAAAGTTTTGGGTTTTTTCTACTTTGAATGTCCTGGCCGCCATCGTCTGTAGGCCTATTATGGGATTAATTCAAAACACCCTGTGTGTGGAAATATCCGGATGTATATTATAATAGGCACCTGTTCCATTAAAATGAGGCAGCTCTTGTAACTGCAAGAAAAATCCCTGCCTCCTCCCCGATCGACTGTTGAAACTCAATCCACATCTCAGATGTCTTGACGTCACAGTACGCAGTTTTAATGAATCAGTTTAACGATGCGATGGTTGTGCTTGCGTTATCCATTTCATGAGAATTTCCATTGAGAAAAAATCATAGCCCCGCTCAACATCAAAATCCAAAATAGACACCAGAATATTGGGGGCGTTTAGAGAGGTGACCCGCCATTCGCATCGATGTTCGTCTTGGTATTTATCAGGATATCCAGGAGAAGTAAGATACGTTCCAAATTTTCATCAAGTAAATATTTGAGCGCCGCATTGTCCTGCCAAAGAATGAGAGAAATGGTTGCCTTTTACACGGAGTCCTTATTAGTTCGCATTATTAAAGAAATGTCATAATGCTTCACTTAGAAGTTTTAAGTTACTTCGCTTAGACTAAATTTAGACTAAATACAGAGTGGCTCATTTCAATATTAAATGAGCTAAATAGAATAATAATGTTACTAATCTCAAGTGCATATATATTTAGCAAACATGATTTTTTTTCCCTTTTACGATGTTTCCAGTTGAGCCTAAATGGCAACTGACTGATCACAACAAATTTTCGGCCATAACATCAATACAGAACTGGCGGAGACAAATTGTCTTTCAAGACAATTCTCGTACATTCTCACATGAAGTTCCCAGACAGCTCTCAGTTGTTTTGCTTGCGTGGCGTAACGGCCGCTCCCTCTCAGGGGGTCGAAGGCCAATTTTTCCCTGTCAGAGGGCTAAAAACGCTGATTTAGCATGCCTTCCACTTTTGCAATTTTTTCACGGCCCAAGTCGTCAGGGGGGCAACCTGCCCCCCCCCCCCGGGTGTACGCCACTGTTTGCTTGTGCATTGGATAATACATCACTAACATTCAACATAGCATTTGAAATTGGGGTAAGCAAACTTCATAGGCTACCTACCGCAATCTTCTCATCAGACCACCGTCGGGACAACGAAGATACCGTCGCATTCATGGACTCTCGTGTAGGCAGATGAGACCGCTCACACCTACACAAGTGAACTGCTGAATCTCGCACGTGACTGTAAACGAGAACGTAAAGCATAACAATGATTTCAACAGACTAGTCTATATAGCACAACCGAATGATACGTAACACATCACTTCAGCATTTACATACGAATGATTCTTTCGAATTTTAGTAGGTATTATTAGATTTTAAAATGATAATTTGAACTGAGATGAATAAACCTCTCAGGTTTGAAGTCCCTTTTAATGTAGTCGCACTTAACAAACCAAACGTAATAAATTGTTTGACAGAATTCTCTTTTGGGACTCTGTAAATTATGTTATAAATTATTGTGAGCAAAGGTTAATATTTAATACATTTTTAAAATTTTAAGAATTACGCGAACTGTAATTAAAGTGGTTCAACACTGCCTTATCCATATGCAAATTAGCTCATTAGTATTTATTTAACAGGCAAGTCAGTCTTGACCCTTTTCTACCCACTTACTGTTCTCGTCCTTATGTCGTTCCTCCATCAACAACGCAAACCCTTTCTCATTTGCATACTGATCACTTTTCAGACGCAACCACATTTCGTTACCCGGCGAGGCAATGCTCGCAGGAACCTTCGTTCCCGATAAATCATCAAACCAAAGATAAGTAGAATTCTCGGGATCATGCCCGTAACCAATTGAGAAGAAGTCGTACCTGGAGGTAGTAAAACAACGTTATGTGAGCTGCATGTAAATCTTAAAAACAATCTTGGCCTTAAGACCCAAAAATCAGCTGTCGACTAGCACTAACGGTGTCGAAATTCTTTTTGTCCAAGACCAGTTGAAAAAAAAAATCAGCCAACTTGTACCGTTGTACCACCTTGTCTATAGTCTATACTTATCCAAATAAATACCGATCTTGGTTTTACCTCATGTGAATGTGATTCAGAATTGAGTAAAAATATCAGGGTTTTGTGCGATTCCACATTTTTTTTTTACGCTTAACCTACCACAAGATTTTGTGAATAAATATTGTCTTTTGCCCTCATGGACTAGTATGTATCAACGTGATTAAGCATTTAGGTGGCGCTTGGTGTTCTATTCGCCTTGTAAAAAAAAGAGTTTCCGACTACTAGTTTCTCGACCTGATGAATCATGTAAAAATGTGAAAAAGGAGCGAACTCACACTTGATGGTACTATAAATAATTTTCTAATGACAAAAGTCGACGAAAGTTGGACAAATTTTACTTGACAATAAATATGGATCTAGCATGATGTCAAACATAATATATTCATATCGCCGATTCAAATGTTGTGAACCACCCACACCTTTAAAGTATAACCTCATATCTCACTCAAACGTAAAATTTGTTCATATTTCAATATTGATCTCCCGTGATCTTCAACCAGAACTGAAACTGAATTACGCTAAAAACTATTTCGTTTGAACAAAATATTGTTATTTGTTTTAGATCAGGAAAACCTTACAAACGCTAGATAACTGCTATATAGCCTATGCTTTCAGGCTATTAAACTTTGATAAGGTTGTGAACGACTGGTATATTGGGTTTTGATAGGTTCTTAATTAATGGACACTCGTATTGGAAGAGCAAATGATGCACGACTATTTTATAAATTAGCGTATAGGGACATAAGGGGATCCTGTATTTTCTACCTTGCCTATTACTTACAAGTGCGGACAATTAATGGTAAATTGATTTAAACTAAGGCCCTATATACAGGTATAGTATGATCGAAAATCATTTCCATATGTGAAATAATAATGTGATATACTTCAGTGGGCTGGTCCAAAACAAACTTCTAAAAAATAAATTGGTACAAACTGGATGAGTTCGCTTTTCATTAAAAGTAAGTAAAATTGCGAAGATACCCATTTCGGTGTGTGTTAGAAAGTAAACAATGTAAGAACGATGCGGTTGTCTTGATGCGCAGTCACAAACCATACACAAGTAGTTAGATGCGGGCTTCCACTGGCTATCTGGTGAGGTTACGGTGTAGGTCCCGAATCCTAGTTGTGCTAAAAAGATTCGCGTCTCCAACATGGAGCTGAAAGAACGAGTAATCACCCATTTAACTGATAAAACTGACGTTTGAGATGGCTATACAAGTATCTGACATATGCTAGGATTGTGCGATGCATTGCAGGTTTTGAGACGACTTCGCAAATTCCATCATTACAACAACCTAGACTACTTTCTCCCTTATAAACAAGGTAACTTCTGTGGTTGTGGCATTATATATAAAGGTGGCAGCCAACTCCTTTTTAACTATGTTCATAGATTGTCCAATCTTTTACACCCAAACAGCGGAAAGGCCACGAACGTGACAGGTGGTTCGCTTGCGCAGGACAACAAAACACCCAGACAAAAGAATATCACATTTTACACGCACAGGGCTACATGTTTTTTTGCGTATGATTTAAACTATGTCTGGAGTTTAATATTCTTTCCTTGCATTTACTATAAGAAACACTTTTCCAGAAAAAGCTAGAAGATTCTGTCTGAAAATATTCCCGTGAATCGATCACTCACCACAGTTTCGTTCATCTGTAAAGGAGGCACAATCCGCATTACCGTCACAAATGAGACTGGAATCAATGCATTCTCCTGAGCTACACATCAACTCATTCTTCTTACAAATTCCTATTAATACGAAAATTCATTAAAATCCATGATACAAAATATATAAAATTGAAGAAATTCTGGTCAGCGCTCAACAGGCATAACTACAATACAATTATATATACAAAGGGCCAAAATAACTCGATGGCTTTTGGTTGTTATTTTTGTTGGTTGGTTGGTTGGTGCTCGTTTTTCCCTTTGTCTCTTTGGTGCATTTATATGTTACGGTTCCACTTTGGGGTGTTCCGTTTCATTCAAAGGGACATTAGGAGATGATAGGGGATTTCAGTATACTTTCCATTACTTATATTCGTGTTAAACTGCATACGACTTCTGTGTTGAAAATAAGTTTCACAATCTTTAATAAGAAAATTGAATACTGTCAACTAATGGCTACATCTTTTTATTTTTTTTGTGTTTTTATGTAACATTGTACAAAAATATGTTCAAAGATTCGTAAGAAATGTTATAGCTTGAAACAATAACTATGTTAATTCCTATTTTATAACACTAGAATATGAATCGACAGGAATGTTTTTTTAAAATTCCATTCTTTCTATGTCTCTCCTATAAACCTCCGAAACGTTCTCATTGGGTGTTCTACAAACTAAAGATCAAAATGTTCTATTACTGTAAACACTCTTTTTCATCATCTATTAATTACATTAACATTGGTATACAGCTTATATCAATAACAATTATATTTTTCAAATAAACTGTCGTTTTTATCAATTATTAGTCACGTTTTTAACCTTCCACCTATATTGCCATGGAAAGTGGTTCTTGAATTATATAATTTACGATGAAACAAAAGTTCAACTACGTACTAACCACAACCAATTTCATCCCCATATTGGGGACAATTTGGAACGCCGTCACATACCGCAGTATCGTTAACGCACATTAACCCTGAGGGGCAAAAGAACGTGTTTGTGCCACAAACTGAAAAATAAATAAAAACACATCAATACATCAAAATAACCTATATTCAATTGAAATTATGGAAATTAACATTTTAGGCGGCTATATAATAATAAAATCGTGAAACAACACAGTGGGCCTTAAAACATCCCTAATGCACATCCTTTTGACCTTTCCTATCAAATTCGTAGAAAAAGATCGCAACCTGCAAATATTGAAACCAAACCAAAGACGATGTCCTTTTGATATTGTTTTGTTTGGTGTTGGACATGATATGGCTGTAGGGAGTAAGTAACAATGAGGTCATAAACTTGACGTTATAACTCTTAGCCGGTGGTAATATTATTAATTCCTCTTTTTTGGGCCAAATAAATTGCCCACCGAGTTATTTTTTATTTTCCTCCCTGGATTGTATCATAGGTGATAGTGCCCAGGGGTTAAGCCTATGTTGGTTTTAGCGCATATTTAATATTTTAAGAAAACTAACTGCAGCACTGATATAAAACACGTTTCTACATGAGGCAGGACTTCAATGTTCCTAATTACACGTTTTGTACGGTGTATATAAGTCGGTAAGCTGAATACAAGATAAATTATTTCGGTCATATTAGGGGGCTACACTTACCTTTATCCTGAAACTGGTCCAGAAACAACCAGAACGAGTCGTCATTAACGAGTGAGTTGCTCTGCATTATTATCCACATTTTATTACCTATAGAGGTCACAACATTAGGAGTGACACCACCAACACGAGTAAAAATAACCGATGATGAATTATCGACTTTATCGCCGTAACCTATTGACACGTAACCTTTCCATCCTTATACAAGACAAACAGGTGAAAAGTAATAGATATGCGGTAGTTCGGTGCCGATGTTACGAACCATACACAATCTCTGCCATGTGCGATGACGGGACTGGATAAGACAAGTTGTATCCAGTGGTGTTGGACAAGTCGATTTGCTGATCACCACATTGTTCTTGATTGGAAAAATTCAATATTTAATTAGGAGAAAATTAGAAATAAAAGAGTAATATTACCTTACAAGTGTAAGCTTTCATTGAAAAAATATACAATTCCTCCTTTCTTCAGAAGCGCTTGGGCGATTTACATAAAACAGGGGCCTTTGAGTGTTTTGTTTAGCATGTCAGTCGCTATTTGAAACAAAATGAACCAACCACAATGTTGCTGGATCATTTTGAGCTTGTAATGGCTGATTTTCAAAATGTGCTTCATCCCGGGGTAAGCACATTTCGAAATAAGAATTATGTCGAACAGGCGACACAGTGAGTGAATTGTGGATAAGAGGCACACGGGTGCCTGTCTGGGAAGTAAACGCTTTCTGTTTCTATTACTTTGTCTCAATTACTTTGTAGCTACTACTTTATGTCTTATTATTCCTGCTAATTAATTTTGTATCCCCTATTAACTTTGCTATATGATTTGAGGATGATCTCATGCATACATCTTCAACCCCTTATACTTCTTCCTCACTTCCCTTTCTTCATCTTCGTTCAAAGCTTTCTCATTGTACATTAGATTTACTCAAATATGATGCATCCATTTACTTGATCTCCGCGTGTATAGTTTGATCTCTTGACTACTTGATCGTTCACGACTTCACCTCATCCGGTTTACATACCACAATTAGATTCGTCTGAATAATCAGGACAGTCAGACACCCCGTCACATGTGGCTGCGTCCTCCAGGCAGATACCACCAGAAGTACACGCCAGGTCTTTCCTTCTCCACAACCCTCTTTTGATAAGAAAGTTTTTTGTTGAATTAGTTAGTTGATCATCAGATGAAAACAATTTGTGCAGTGAAAGGTGGCGTTCCTGAGTCATATCTTGGCTTCTACTGAAAATTGTATATCTCCAGAAGCGATTTTTTATTTTGCCATACACGGTGCGATTTCGGCAATTAGAGCCGATTCCTACTTTTAGCCCTTAAAAATAATATAATGGCCTTGACAGGGATTCGAACTACAAACATTCAAAACTCTGTGTCTCAATTTAACAAATATGCTTCGTTCAACCGCGTTGACAGAAAAAGGTCCTTTGTGTACTGAATCAAACGTTACAGAATTTGGAATAAGCTCATACACACAGCAATCATTACAATATTCGTGCCAGAAGTTGTTTTTGAACCTTAAAAATTGT
Source organism: Ophioderma brevispina (assembly GCA_023653785.1). Classification (NCBI taxonomy): domain Eukaryota; kingdom Metazoa; phylum Echinodermata; class Ophiuroidea; order Amphilepidida; family Ophiodermatidae; genus Ophioderma; species Ophioderma brevispina. The sequence goes on along the minus strand of JAMKCH010042496.1, from coordinate 32,251 downwards.
CACAGAAATAATATTTGTGTTGACAGACTTATAAATTGTCACAGAATAATGTCTCAAAAGTCTAAAAAATTAACAATTGGGAACTGTAAATATTGGGAGAAGTTTTGTACAGAGGTCAAAAAAAGAGGCTACTTGTTTTTGAAACAATGCACAACTTATTTATCTGGTCTGAAATTGTTTCAGGATATAGGCTCATAACGGTTCAAGGTCATCCAGGGTAATTCGTTTCATATGAGTGCGGCCGACTTGACGAAACTAGTCTCAAATTGTTTGCCGGTCATATCCTCTAAGAGCAAATGCATATTTTGGGCGCTGCATTGTGTATTTAGTATGTTAAATTAGATGGCAAGTATCAATCAATGACCCCATATGATATGTGGATCATTGTTTACATTTGACTTTTAATTATGTGTCCAATGATGCCAATGAGTGCAAGTATTTTAGTTCCTCCTGTCATGTGGGACTATATAAAAATTTGAACCATTTGAAAAATTTTGCGCATTCTGAAAATGTACCCCCAGGATGACCTTGAAACTTTATTGCAAATAATTTAACTATAACCACAGATAGGACAAAATGTCGGTATAGATTATAGTACATATACCTACTTCATACCCCCTACAAACCTTGCTTCCCTGCAACTACATGTTTCCGCTTCCCCCCGCTACTAACACTTCTAGACCTTTGATATGTTATTCTCTCATACCGAAATTGTTGCAATTATTTTTGAGTCAAACTCTATTTTATAGTAAATTTCGTGCCCCCATAATATAAACAAATTTTTCCATTGTGAACTGGTGCCTGTTGAATCAAACAGCTTATTACGAAAAAACACCTAACGAACCGTGATGTATAGCAAATCAGAATCATTTTGGATATGACACTCTCAAATGTTGCCTGAATCCGGTGCAGATGTTTTAACTCATACGTTGCATTACAATTTACAATGACTTGTATACAATTATAAGTGAGAAGGTTGTTAACATTAAATGGGTATTTTCATATTCGCACTTTGTCAGCGAAAAAATATCCGCCCTTTCTAAAATGATCAATAGTCCGTTCAAAATATTGCTTTACTTTTTAACGCATAGTCATATGGTTATTTAAAAAGTCATTGTGTGGAAGATATTAAAGGGTCTTTATTGCCGGTACTATTTGTTCTGAGCACTGCAATACGGAATTGTCCGCCATAATACCAAACGGTGCATAGCGGTGATTGTCAACCACCTTTCATTATATCGGATGCTAGTTAAATTGTCCCCGGTGTCAATTTATAGGTGAACGTACTATTACGGAGTCTTCAATCGAGATCATGACCGTTGCCAATCGTGAATGTATCCCCTCTTGGGTTAATTATAAAGGCTAGGATCTCACTTTGAAGTCTGTAACCCTGCTAATCCTAGCCTTGCCAGAGACAACCGGCGTTACAGAAATAACGACGAAGGGGCACGTGGATGACTGGTTTTATTCCATGCTTGATTAGTGAGGTTGTAGATGTAGGACCACAAATGTCTCCTTCAAAAACAAGAAACAGGCAGGGTCGTCCATTTTATTTGTGATTTTTGTGTTGTAGTGGTGGTGGTTTTGATGGTGGTGTGATGGTGATGGTGGTGACGATGAAGTGGGTATCTACAACAAAACATTCCTTGATATAACTGACGCAATTCCGTTCATCCGTGAAATCACGACATTCTGCTGTTGTCCGTCCACAGAGTGATCTTTGAGAAATGGTCACGAGTAGTCTGGGCACATGAAATCATCTCCATTATCACATCTGAAACAATAAATGGAATCTGGCATGAGGTTACTTTTCGAGCTGGGTATTGCTCAAGCAATTACTTCCAATAAAGGTTGACGTGAGTAAGGCCCTTTAGGATAAATATTTGGCGGGGTGCGGAATTTTCCCAAATCTGAACCTCGCACCGACAATATTCGTTAATTCTAGGAATTAGCTGGCATTAAGAATGGTTAAGGCCCTCGTTAAAAATCATATCGTAGAGCTTTGGTACCCAATCCTTAGTTTTGCTACAACCGACCACTAAAAACTCACCCCAACCACTCTCATCCGAGAAATCCGGACAGTCTATGTGACCATCACAAAGTTGGTCTGCCGGGAACGCAAAGGAGACCATACCTGCCACAAACACTCCTCGTCATGCAAACTATCCTGAATGTATAATAAAATAAGAATTGCCGTCTTTAATATTTTGACACATAATATTTATGGTAGAACTTAATTTGCAAAGTGCTCAGCAAGAGTGTTGCCTTTTGAATTGCAATGAGATCTTTGGTTAAATTGGCACAAACTTTCACAAGCGTGATCTCGCGCGAAACTAAACAATATTTATGACCTAGCCCTGTCCAATTTTGAGGGAACAGTGTTGCCACTGCAGGTTTGAAAGACTGGACAGGAGATACAAGATGTTTTGTGCAGAAAGTACCAGCCCCGTCTTTTCGACAAAAATATGCCTCTCAGCAATGTTTCAGGTGCGTGGAGACGATACTCTATCAATTAGAAAGGGTTGCATCGCGCAGAGATCCTGAGGCATGCAAAATGACCATTCGCATGCGCATTGGCCTTGATGCAGCGAATAAATTCGAAGTTTACTTTTGGAATATATTTTTAAATATTACTTTTGTCTATTCATGATTTTTTTCCTTACCAGCTCTGCCTATTGATACATCTCCATTGAAATCCAGTGTAACGGGTGTAGCGATGGCTGGCTTCAAAGGTTTCCACATCGCGAACTTTTTGGGTGAGAATTTGCCCAAAGAACCACCATGGCCGGTCGTTGTTATGATAGAAGATTCATTACTGGGGTCGTGTTCCTCTCCTATGGTGACATAATCTTGATGCATCTCGAAAAATGACTGGTGTTCACGAGTATTCTATACCCTTCCTCTGCATAATTACCAGAATGCATGCCATGGCTATTGGAAAGCCTCAGGAAATAGCGGCGATGAAAATGTTTGGACTGCTCCATCTGATAGGTCGATGAAGGCATCGCCACAAGGTACTGTTCGTGGAATAAAGACGTGTTTAATTTTAATTTTTTCACTGGAATCTCTCAAAGTTCTTTCTTCTTTCTTCTTCCATGGAGAACTATTAAAATAAGCAGGAACATGGGAAGCAGTAGGAAAGAGCAGGAGTCTGAATAAGTTTATTGAATATTTTGTTTATCACTACAACAAAAAAAATGTTTCATTAAGTGGTTCTTGTCTTGTATTATGTTTCCAACTTAAGATGTGTGTTTACCCTCCAGAAGAAAAGTGGGGAATGGGAAGCTTATTCCAGAAAATTTTTTGGTATTTGGGAGGAGGATTGTAATTTTGAGGAAATTGTGCCCTTTTATACACCAATATATAAAATTTTTGAAATTCGGCAGCTGGGCTTCCCTGGAATAGACATTTTTTATGCCCTGGTTACCTTCCAAAGCGGACCCACCACTTGTCAAACATAAAGACAGGAAAAATCACGAAATCAAGTTTAGGGAAATTGGGGCGGATTCTGAGAAAATTGGTAAAGTGAAGCCTTTATTATTGGCCATGATTGTTTAATTTTTTTTTATTTTTTTTTTCACTGTAAATAAACAAAATTATCTCGAGCAACCAACGCACCTGGGAATTATTAGTACAGTGGAACACAACAATGTTCACGCCTTATGCGCTCTTTCGCAAATATTAAAAGTATCTTTGCCCTTTATTTCCTCTATTCTCTTTCTTCTTTCGTTTCTTTCTCTCTCTCTCTCTCTCTCTCTTTTATTCCTGTCTTGCTGTCCTTTTTGTCTTTTAAACTGTTTGTTCTGATGTTCTTTTTTAAGTATTCTTAGCATACACATGATTTCATACCACAATTCAGCTCGTCCATGAAGTCAGGGCAGCTCTTTCTGCCATCACATATAGCTTTCTTCTCGATACACGTATCGTCACTACAAAGAAATTCTTCATCTGCACATAAATCTGTTAAAACAAGTATGAGGAAATATCTCAGGAATAACTACAGTATTGTCGAGTCAACCAGAGCCGTTAAAGGAGTCCGGCAAGAAATTGATTCAAACATTGCCACCAATAATTGTGCATCTGGCAGTGATTTTTAGTTACCATCATGTTGAAATTGCCACCAATTGTGCATCTGGCATTCGTTTTGACATATTTTAAATAACATTCTGTCTTTTGCGGTCAGTGCACCGACTGGATTACACGATTTTTCCGTCATCGTACACCTTCATGCATGATAGCAGAATCAGGTAAAGTTTTGGGGGAAAAGGAGGCGCATTTCAACGGGGTCCAACAATTACGCAATCTCAATTACGCAAATTGAAATGCCCGATTATGGCCCGAGTTGTGTTCATTGAAATTACTTAGATTTAAAGGGACATAATGGCATGAAAAAAATTGACATAATGAAAAGGACCCTTACTGAAATCACTTCCACGAGTTTGAAAACAATTTGGATGTTTACATTCTGTAAAAACAGTAAAAACAGGAAGAGTTCCAGGGGGGAGGTGGCAGTTTGTGGCAATTTCTGGAACAATCAATCAAGCAATCAATTTATTACAAATTTCCATAATACATAATACAAATACATTAAGGATCACACAAGCAATCACAATTATGGAGGAGATGGCCAAAAGGCCAATAAGGCCAGAGGCGGCCATCCCCTAAAACTTAAAAGTTACATACAAGTACGAAAGACATTAAATAAGGGTGAAAATAACCAAATAAGACATATGCCCCAAGATAAACAAATTTACTCAAGAGTATATTTATAAATGAGTTGTTTTTTGTATTGATTTCTAAATGTTTAGCTGATTTTGAACTTTTTAGATTTTCAGGTAATGAATTCCAAAGAATTGGTCCGGATGTTCTAATTGATTGATCTGAAAATACTGTTTTGTTTTGGGTCAAATTATAATCATTTGAATTTCTCGTATTATAATTATGAATGGCATTACGCCGAATAAAATACCCATCAAAGGAGATTGGTAGTTGATTTGTACTGTACCTGTGCATAAATAATCCCAATTCCAAGAACAGAAAAGCAAGGTGTTCACATCCCTGACAGAATTTACAGTGTATCTAGCATGTTTTGCGACACAATTCAAAAGCATTCAGACCGGGATTCAGGCATTGTACTTTAGGCTTGTAGTAAGATATTGATCTGGCAAGTGAAAGATGGATTAGCCGGGATTAGCACATATACAATAGCAATGGTCTGTGAGCTGCTGACAACATGCTTTTCAAGTTTGGTAAATGCTGGCAGTAATGTCAGCATCCTTGTTCCAGAAATTGCCACAAGCTGCCACAACTCTTCCTGTTGTTACTGTTTTTACAGAATGTAAACATCCAAATTGTTTTCAAACTCGTGGAAGTGATTTCAGTAAGGGTCCTTTTCATTATGTCCTTTTCATGCCATTATGTTCCTTTAAACAAACTTTAGCAAAGTTATTTTCACATTTGATGATCAACAAATAGGTTGTGTGACTTTGTTAGTCTACGTTATTGAAAACCTGATCAATTGTCAGTGATTTTTAGTTACCATCATGTTGAAATTGCTTTGACATTTGACTCTTACCACAATTTAATTCATCAGAGAAGTCAAGACAATGGGGATGACCATCACACACCGAGGAGGCAGCTATGCATTGCGTACCGGATACACACACGAACTCATCGATTTCACAGATCACTGATGAATAAAAGAAAGAAGCGGGAATTCACTTTTAGCACTAATTTTTTTTGCACTTGTTTACATTGTTTTTGACGGAGAATCTGACAAGGACAAGAACAAAATGTTGGATATTTAAAAAACGCAATGGCCCTTCAATTTCAAGGATATAAAGTTCTTAAAAATACGAATATGTGACTAATAAATTTGGGAAATTATACATCTTACCTTAATTAAAGTTACGACAAATATTTTCAAGAGACGTGAACTTCATTTTTTCCACATGCATAGAAAAGACGTAAACATGAACAAGAAAAGCTAGCCCTAAATTTTCACTTTCACAGTTTGAAGTAAACTGTCTTGGTTAGAGTGGCAAACCGTTTATTCCAACATTTTACTTTTTCCAAATGATCTTGTTCTCAAAAAAATTCTTGGTGGCTCCAAACATTAACGGGAACAGATTTCTTATCTTTTACCCTTTACTTGCTGTCAAGAACTTTTAGGGTTGACAGGGTTCAATGGGTACACAGTATTATAGCTTGACTTAATAGGATCGAGAAGAGCAATGAAGAGCAATAGAAGAGCTATGTGACTTAAGTCCTGCAGTAGGCCCATATGGTCTTGCCAAAGAGTATACACATGTTTTGATGGTTTATAGGCAACATTGACCTGCCGATTCCAAATATCGATGATGTAACTTGGCAGAATCTGTGCATTCTAAATATTTTACTCTAGGATGACCTTGAACCATTTTAAGCCTACTGTGTTAAAAGTAATTGTCCGAGATATAGCGAACTATACGTTTTTTAATCCTTAGGACCAGTTGAACATGTATATACACCTTTTAACCCGGTACGAAACATTTACAAATTTTACCCCTGTTAATATACCCCCTTCCCTATCAAAATGCTCAATGATGCCAAAGTAGCATTATCGATATTTATATAGAATCAGCAGGCCATTGTTGCCTAGAAACCTTCAAAATATTTTGCGTAGACTCTTGTGTAAGGTCATATGCAAGGGCCTAAGGGGTCTGCCGCTGCCCTACTTACAATCGGCTCCTGATATGAAAGACGAGTTAGGGGTCGTTTCAAAACTCAACCTCCGCAGAAGACGTAGAAGTCGGTTGGAAATAGTTTTCTATTATTTCTAGTACCGATATTCGGTGTAACCCTACTCACTAGGCACGGGTTATCGGAGCCTCAAGTCACAACGCATCAATCGGCAAATGTGGTTCGCTCTGCAGCGAGAAGTGCATAATGGAATTGGTTACCAGTATGTACTTCTCGCGCAGTGCATCATGGGTATATATCTAATTCACTCGTAAAGCATATGTTATAGATGTCAAATCGTGATGTCAAAGGCTATTTTAAACCGTTAGCCTAACCTTACCGCATAGCAATGGACAAGAATAATAAGCTACACTGACAATGACTATATTAAGCGACATATGTCTGCGCTCACAGTGGGCCATTTTGGTGATTCACTGCCTTTCCCTTTATTGTTTATTCACTGTTTGAACCCTCCCCTGAGTAATGTATAAGAATGCACACGGCAAAATAACAACGTGTATTAGAATAAATACATAAAACGTCGGGTCTGTCATTTTTGTATATTTTCAGGGTAGTGGTTCAAACACGCAGCCGCACATCCATACCCAAACCAAAAGTGAGAACCCCCCCCCCGGAACTAAACTAACCTGTTTCATTCAATTGTTGAACTTGAATAAAAAACCAGGTATTCCTCCCTAAGTTACCATCTGTAGTGAATGTTATCCACATATGATGAGCTGTTGACGTCACAATGGGAGGAACAACGTTGTTTTTATGCGACAACAGGATTGATGTGTCGTTCTTATGGTCATGACCATTACCAACCACAAATAGATCCGTTGTTCCAAGGAGAGCAAAGCTGAGGAAAGAGAGAATGACTCGTCCACCCGAGTTTGCTGTGATTCGGTATTCACACGTGATTGGTGACCGAAAGATAGCAGGGTACAGAGGTGACGAAATGTTCACGATCTCACCGTTAGAAACATCAAAGTCCGAGTCTCCACAGTAATCTATAAAGCCAGTATACAAGATAATGTTATTACTTAGTTGCATTTATACTTATTAAAGAGTTTTGGTATGATGACACTCATTGTGGTTCTAGCAGTAATTTATTGAACTCTGCAAAAACTGTATATACATGTATGGGTCCCACTTCCAAACTCTCGAAGGCATGTCCCTACTCAGAGCAAACTTGAGACTGAGAGGCCACCCCATCCCTTCCCCGGGACGCCGAGGTGTCATCATGATTTCATACGGTGCACAGAATCTGTTCTGGTAAGATTAGCTCTCGTCTACCACGCCCATTTTTGTAACGACACACCCGAAGGTGCGGTGGTACCTTAGATTTTCCTTATTAAACATTTAAAAAAGTACCACATGCTAGCGTATGGGTCTTTCTCTCCATTGGTATGAAAATAAGTACCAACATTCCCAATATGACGTCACAATAACCTCATAAGTCTAGGCAATATGCAAATACTGGGTATTGGGTGGAAATGGATATTTTACAATTTTGTTGGCTTCCGCAATCATTAATAGTCATTTAGAACTAAAAACGCATGCGTTTTAGCTTATTCTACACAATGGAAAGAGGGCGACAATAGCTATCCATTGGTACCAACACCAAATATCTGGGTCATCCGATGTCATACTAAGCTTGCTGGTCTCCCGAGAGGGGTGCACCCCTATCCATCACTTCAACAATCGTTCCGTGCCCTACCTAAACCCCGGTTGATGCTCGTTTTCCCAGGAGTGCAAAATATCACTTGACAATTACTTTAAATCTGTTGGAACCAGAAAAGGATTTTTGTCAGGTAAAGAAAATAGAAGGGTGGTAATCACCATGTACTTACCGCAACCATCTTCATCCGCCTTATCCGGGCAATGATGCTGACTGTCGCACTCTATCCCAGGGTGCCAACAGGATTTGCTACGATTGTTATCGTGGTAGCACGGGAAATCATTGTCAATCATGATTTTCTAACAACGAATCAGAAATTTTGGTTAGTATCTCTTCATTTACAGTTCACTTTTATGCATAAAACACACATTAAATTGAATGATTTTGAAAAAATCTGTGCAATGCATAGCCAAACTTTGCGTTACGTCAAGTGGTGTATGCCTCGAGCCAGGGGAGCAAAATTCCTAAATAGTCGCAAAATTCCTAATAGTCGCGGGGACCTGTTTTCAAATGCTGAACGGGGCCAATTGACCATGGTCGTGAAGTACCCTAATCCCCGTGGTCCACTTAAGTGTTATTTGGCCAAAATTTAAGGCAAAGGTGGTCCCAATCTTTCAACAATAAAAACATCGAAACGAAACATCCCGAGTCCTTGAAATTAAGGTGGGAGATGGAATAGGCAGCGTTTGCCAAAGTAAAAAAGCTTGCCGAGAACCCCCCCCCCCAGCCCCTTGGCCCCCGTTCCGCCCTTCCTATGAACTGACTATTTGTGGAATGTCTATGGAGGACCAAAATTCGCCTACTCAGAAAATGCATTGGCAACACTTCTGCCTCTCCCCTCCCCATTCGCAAAGGTCGGATATGCACCTGTAGTCCACTCAATCTAAAAATACTAGGTACAACCCTGGGACAAAAATGACTCAGCAGAAGGTTTTTCTTTTCTTGCTGCAACTAGCCGTAAAAGATCTCCCACAACATTCAAAAGGTAAAAGGGAAGCATGGCAAGACATCTAATTTGCATTTATCTTACCGCTGATGTATCCGCCCATATTTCGACAAAGGTATATATATATAGGTCATAAATGCATGTTTAAGGATATTTTCCATTTTCGGTAGTATTTGATATATTTTGCTTGCTATGCCTCAGGTGTGTAGCACATGCAATTGATATAATTAAAAGTGTGAAAGTGGTGGTCATATATCAAGATGGCCGCAACATTTTCCCCCGCCAACTTAATTTTAGCGTTCCAATGATTTTTCACGACTGCAAATCGGGATGGGGAGATCTTTAATGTATCAAATTATTATCAGAGAGTATTTATTCAAACAAATTGGGTCAACTGGTGCCGGGGCCCTCCTATTCGAAGGCTGGGTAATATGTGCCGCGGCCAGGTGAAAAATAGAGTCTTTCCTTGGCCCTCCTTTCTATGAAATGTGACCCACCCCAAAATAAGGGGTCATTCGTACAACAGAGCTGAATAAAACTGGGTCACCCAGTATAAAACTTTAATAAGGGGCCAATGATTTTAAAACCTGAAGTTAAAAAATATGAGTGCCCCTCTTTCCAGTTTCAATTGCAATGAAAGTATAAAATTGCTGCCATGAAATTATAAAATTGTTAAAATGTGCACGTAGGCTGCGAAAATTTTGAATTTGGGTGTTCAAATTCTTTTAAAAAGTGGATAATTTCATGCAAACTTGTGATAAAAGTGGATAGCAGGAAAGAAGAAAATGGGGGTCATTGAGTATGTGAACATTTAAAAAGGGGGTCATTTGGTAATAGCCTGGGTAGTAGGACAGCAGCATAAAAAGGCGGTCAAGTATTCTAGACGTCACCAAAATCTCACAGACCTTGACTGCGCAGCTCTAACAGGGGATGTGATATGTGTTGCACAAGATCTACTACAAGCATCATTTGAGAATGCTGCAGATAAAGTCAGCCTACATCTAAATGCCAAAGAGACGGAATGGAATACATGACCGTCAATGAGGAAGAGAATCATCAACCTATCTGCCCTACACACGGCACCCAACTAAAAAAGGTTAGACCTCAAGTACCTCGGGTCCTAGGTTGGACAGCAAGAAAGACTCAAGAGTTAAAGGGCCGTCGCCTGATTGCTAATAGCATCGTCCCCATACTCCAATATTTTACCGGAAGTGGTCAACATTTTGGTATTTGAAGAAGGCTACTATTTTTCTCCATTTACTCTGAACTCTTAGGGGCCTAAGGATATTTGGTTTGGAAGTTATGAGCGAAAATGTACCCCATTTTGGTCGACCGATATTAATTTTACACATTATAGGGCTAAGACAATCATGTTTTTAGCTCTCTCATCTCAAGTTGAAAACGGGTTGAAATATCAGCGCACAACTCTACAGATGGGGTTTAGGGGTGAAGACCATTCTATCAAGATGAAAACTTTATTTACTTAAATCGGGTCGTCCTCTTTTAATATATTGAATAATAACCAAATTATAGGAAAAATGGCACATAGGTTTTATGCAAATTAGCATGTCTTGCCATGCTTCCTTTGTTCTACCTTTTTGATATGTTGTTCGGGAGGGTTTGTACAACAAGTTACAGCAAGAAAATCTTCTGTATCAATTTTGTCTAGGTCAAACCGTAGATTGAGTGGACTACTGGAAAAAAAAAGAAACAAAACGTAACTCTTAACACTCCTATTCTTCCATTCCGGCTTGTACAAAGAAAACCCTCGTCTTCCGACTGTGTGATCACTCTCCAACCTTGATCCATAGATCATGACCGAACAACATCGGTGTTTCAGATCCGTTAGTCTGGTAACATTTTATTTTCACATCAGTAGCATTTGGACCACTTCCAAACGCTTACGAAGTCGTAGTTAAGTTCAATGTCAAAGTCCAGCAGTTAGTGTGGCATATCCGCCTGTGTCGCTGAATTGAACCAATAACAAACCAGGTTATCGAGATATCTCCCTGGATTATGACGGAGTCGTGAAGTTTAGAACGGTGTCGGCTAAAGTGCCAGTCTCACTGGTTCAGAACACTCCACTGACACGCATCTGTCATACAAAAGCACAATCAAGATCATTTAGACTTTGCATTTACAATACCGCATGTTCACTCTTTCAGTTGGCTCTGCACAAAAGTTGTTTGCTTTTAATTTAAAAAATGGCATCAACACAATTTGGTCTGCCACAAAATTGTTGCCTTTTAAAAAAAAATGGCATCAACACAATTTGGGTCCTGCCACAAAAGTTTGTTTTTCAAAACACTTTGGGAACAACGTCACGTCTCTTTTTTCCTAAAAAAGACGTTTTTCAAAAAAGTAGTACTTTACAACTTTTCTAAACATTTGAGTTTTGACCATGTTAATCAGCTAAAACACTGTTTTGTGATGGAGAGATAAACTTTTCCATGAAATAACAAGCCTAATGGATTGCTGATCAAGAAATTATATAATGATCAATGGAACAAATCAAACACCACCCTGAAGTTCTCCTTAAAAGAAACAAGTAACGTAACTTGTTATGTTATATGTATTTTTAATGCTTGTATTTTAATGATTATGTATTTTTACTGTTCAGCGCTTTGGTCTTATGGTAAGGACCGCTGTATAAATACGGTATAATATAGGTTTTTCCCAGTTATTTTCGCACTTGTGTAATTGATTTTAATGAAACAGACAATTGGATTTCGTCCTAAAAAAGTGAATCGCGAGAAACATAAAACCGATTTAACTTTTCAGCAACTGATGTTCATTTTTGTGTCATTGTATTTCAACTGTGTGTCGTTGATATTCGTCAAATCCGTTGACAAATTCGTCCCGCGTGGCGATGACTACTGAATAGAAAAAGCAATTTAGTCTTTTATAATTGATTTTAAGAATCTTGTCTTTCATATTCGTCGGGTAATCATTAAATGAAATAAAATGTTTATTTCATGATTGGTTCTCACCTTATAGGCCATGTCCAATTAATAGCGCATGTAAAAAGCAGCCTTCGTCTAAGAAAAAAGGTGCGGGTGGGGTTTCACTATGCTTATTTGAATAATCTTCTATCTATGTGGGGTGGTCATAAAGGGTAACATTCCGCCATTGATTAAACGGGTTAAGCCAAAATAGTCAAAATCATAAAAATTCAAAAGTTAAAAAGTTCAAACAAAAGATAAACATACATATTTTTCAAGATTCAATTTTTTTATATCGAATTGACAATGTTATATATGTCCTTATTTAACAAATTGGTAAAATTCACTTATTTGCGTAATTTTCAGGCGAAAGACTCAAAAAAGATAAGGCAGAAATTAGCACGTTTTGAAGATACATTGGAGGACAAAACATTTCAGAAAAATTCCCCCCCAAAAAAACATATTTAATGTTAATAAACTAGGCCTACACACACGTGACTAAATTGAAAGAGACGATAATGAATATCAATGAAAAATGACGAATTTGCTTTTTTAATACGCCGGTCTTGATATTGACGGACGAATTCGACGAGCAATTGGACGAAAATCAATGACACAAAGTTGAAATACAATGACACAAAAATGAATCAGTTACCGAAAAATTAAATGGGATTTGTGTTTCTCGCGATTCACATTTTAGGACGAATTCCAATTGTCTGTTTTATTAAAATCAATTAAACAAGTGCGAAATTAACTGGGAAAACCTATAATAATAATAATAATAAGACTTGTAATGGTGTAAAAATTACTTTCACTTTCACTATCGGTCACCTATCAGATTTGCGGACGACAGCATTTTTGGAAGGAATGATGGTTAAGAAAGTTGCATTGCAAGGCGAATTAATTGCTCTTCAAATGCATTCAGAAAGTAGAGAAATACTAGTGAGGTTAATTATCTTGCACGTCCTGGCAAACATAGGGTTACATCTGTTCAACAGGAACCCAATGGAATCTACCAGGTGAGCCTCATGGCTTTTGAATTTGTACATATTCTTTCTTTCAACTGCACAGAAAAAGAGAAGAGTCCATCACAGAAGAAATCAACGTCGACCACGTAATCCGACGGTCAAGAACAGACTGAATGGAAGCGGCCTTCATGCCAGGGGCCCCAAGAAGGTGCACAGTGATTATCGCTAATGGAAGCCCAGAAGCAAGCAACCACGTTTACGCTGCAAGGAGTAATCATAGATGGATCAAGAGAAGATGGGCTAAAGTGTTGTGGTCTTATGAATGCAGGATTTACCTTTGGAGAGTTGATGGGAAAGTGCGAGTATAGCGACGAAATGGAGAAGCAATATGAGGGCTGTGACGTAGCAGGGTGTAGAGCCATACCAAGGTAGAAGTGTGATGGCATGAGCATGGATCTGCACTGATGGCAGAACTGATCTTGTGATCTTACAAGGACGACTGACTGCTCAGCGATATGTTGGTGAAGTTCTTCACCCGCATGTCAATCCAATGGGAGGAGCATTATTGGTGATGACTTTCTCTTCATGCAGGACATAGCAAATCCGCATGCCACAGGGTTTCGTGTACATAGACTGCTCGATCATTTATTCAAAAATGATAACTAAATCGAAGACAATCATTTAACTTGTACTATATGAAAGATAATTGTCAGAGAATTACTTATGGGTTGAAAAATTTAAAGAAAAATATTCGTCCATGATTTTAAAATGCAACAAAACTTGCAAATTAATAAAAATTTGGCTGAAAATCCAAGATGGCGCCTGTGAAGCTATTGTTTTTCAGATGCTCACAAAAATAGTCATTAGAAGAAAATTAAGTGGAAGACAAGCCATTGACATGTTTATACGAAAGATAATTGGATAAGGATTAATTTAAGACTCCAAAATTGAAGAAAAAAAATCGTCTTTGGTTTCGAAATCCACAAAGTATAGGAAAATTGGTCAAAAATCCAAAATGGCGGATATGCAATAAATGATCAGGACCGAACCCTGTGATGCTGTCAATGTCACAACCAGATTCCATGAAGACCAAGGTATTGACACCATTGACTAGCTAGCTGAGTCACCTGATCTCAACCCGTAGGAGAACCTGTGGGGAGCACACTACACAGGCTCAACATGGTGGAATTTATACATCGAGCATGGAACCACATTCCTCAACAGAACATCAACACTGCAAAACAGTGTTTAGAAACGTGGTGCAAATTAGTGTTTAGAGATATGACATGTTTAATTCCTAAACACTTGGCATCAAATGTATAAACACCTAATGTCAAATCCATAAACATGTTAGATTTTAAACATGTTTAGATATAAGGTGTTTATATATGAAACAGACATTTCAAAGTGTTTAGAAACGTGGTGCAAAATAGTGTTTAGAAAAGTGTTTAATTTCTAAGCACTGTTTTTGCAGTGAATCTGGTACACGGTATGCGTAAACGCTGCAATGATATCATCCGTACAGGAAGAGGAAACATTGACTATTGAGTTTAACCCTAAATGACAAAACAAACTTATTTTGACTTGAAACACGCATTTCAAACATTACGTTTCTTTCATGAAAAAATGCAATATGAAAAGAAAAATAAATTTACTTGATACTGATGAATGTAAAGAATACATCTCATTGTTTGTTTGTCTGCGTATTTGTCTTGTTTGTTTATGTGTTTGCCAATGCGTTAATATGTTAAGCTTATTTACTTCAGACTGCAATGAATAAAAAGAAAGGAAATGAACTCGTTGTTGTAAATTGAATTTGTTGGGTATTTTCAGGCTGAAGAAATTGATTGTCCAATTTTAAAGAATGTTAAATACTGATTTTTATAACTTTTCACAATATATGGGTATAGGAAAGATAAAAAGTGAAAGAATTTTTGGGTTAGTGCCAACCGTTTTATTTTATAACCATTTTTGTGCTGTTTACTTCCTTGGGATAAAATTGTAACATATCAAGTATTGATTCTAAAAATAGTGCGGTGGTATTAATAATATTAACTAATTTTTGAAAGTTCTGTTTGTAAAATTGAAAGAAGCCTACATGGACCCACCCGAAATTGAAAACATCACCGAGTTTTCCTATTTGCATAAGAAATTAGAGCTCAGCTCAATTTGACATAACGGTTTAACATTCAGATGTTAATATTTTTTAAGTACACACCAGCTATTGCTTCCATTTCATCTAGGTATGGCACAGTGTTCTAGAGTGCATAAAGAGTGTGCGTTATTGGTAAAATTTAGGTACAGATTGACTTCCGGCCGGGAAACCCGACATCCACGTTGGTACTACGTTAAAACACACACATCGTTATACTTGTCATATTCAATTCAATCATTCAATTGAAATCTTCACCATAAAATCCATAATGCATTTCCATAACAACAATTTATTTCGAAATGAGATAATACTTCTTTCTAACAAATCGTGTTGTTTGACATGTCATACATCATGCCTGATCACATACTAATCATTATTTGAACAGCCACGCTCAAAGCGATGTCCTTCATATAGAAAATCACAATTTTATGATAAAATTCGGGATTTGGAATTTAATTATACTCAGTATCCTCTGGGACGGTTATACTACACATGAAGGTTTACTTCATCAAAACAAAAATCCGATTCATCTCAAATTTTAGAATTGATCAGTTTAGGCGACTATTTTTAATTTTATATAGTTGACTATTTTAAATTAATACACAAAAAATCCAAAATCTCTGTGTCAGCTTTTACAATATTCTCTAGAAATAAAAAAGGGTGTTTGTGCGTGTGTGTGCGTGTGTGTGAGTGTGCGCGCACAGGGTTTCGTTGACATAGACGGCTCGATCATTTATTCAAAAATTATAACTACGTCGATGACAAGCATTTAACTTGTATTATATTAAAGATAATCGTCACAGAATTACTTTTGGGCTGAAAAATTTTAAGAAAAAATCCGTCCATGGTTTCAAAATGTAACAAAACTAGCAAATTGATGAAAATTTGGCTGAAAATCCAAGATGGCGGCCGTGAAGCTATTGTTATTAGGTACTTACAAAATAGTCATCAGAAGAAAATTAGGTGGAAGACAAGCCATTGACATGTTTTATATGAAAGATAATTGAATAAGGATTAATTTAAGACTAAAAAAATTGAAGAAAAAATTCATCTCTGGTTTCGAAATCCACAAAATCTAGCAAAATTGGTGAAAAATCCAAAATGGCGGATATGCAATAAATGATCAGGCCCGAACACGGAGCAAGAATGTAAGTCGGTGGGCCCGAACCCTGTGTGCGGTGTGCGAGCACGAGTGTGTGAGTGAGTGTGTGTGCCCGTGTGCGGTGTGCGTGTGTATGTGTGTGTATTCTCACACGCGTGTCAGTCGGTTGGCATTCAAGGGAAGATATTGATTGTTAAAGTGCTAGGATATAATTTGAAAAAAAAACACACATGCTCCTCAAGTAAAAGAATAACTTAATTTCAAACTTACTAAAGTATATATTAAACAATTGTATGCATCAATGTATATCTTATTCAATTCGCTAGAATAAAAAAATCGCTAATCGTTAGAGAAGCGTGATAGATGTCATTTTTGATATTGTTTATGTTTAATGAATGACCATATGAAACTAATATAATGTGTTAATTTTTAAAAAAATGTAAACTTTGTTACCTTTTAATTATCTTTTGTTTCAATAAACTATGCACGGTTTGGCACTAATCTACCGCTTTCCACCAAACCTCTTGTGACTACATTGCTCATTGTGCCACTTTAAAGAGGTTGTGAGCGAATGTTCATAAACGAATTAAAAAATATCATTCCTTTTTATAGATTTTAAAATTATTTCACTAAAATGGCAGTTTTCTTTAATTTACAGCATTTGCAAATGATTCTTGTTATCGGGTTTTGGTTAAGTTGGTCCCATTTCTTCAAGTGCAAAGTAAATGCAAATATTTGCGTTCATTTAGACAACCTGAAAATGTCAGAACCACTTTATGATATATGATACTTTCACGTCTCTTAAAGATGCCTTACGTTTATAGTTCGCCTGCTTAAGGTGCTGGTTTAGTAGTGCCGAGTTCAGGACAGTTCCCTCTTCATATTAGGCAACCAGAGCAGCAGTGGTCTTCCTTTAGTCTTTAATACTCTCCTTCCTACTAGGGTATATCACCCCACAGAAAGACTACTACCAATACAGCTACGTATCCAAAATTACACATGACAAACTAACTGAACACCAACAACTGACCTCTACACATGGATAGCGGGTCTGAGTCGCCGATTGAAACAACAGGAAGTTGCTTTTGCCCTTCTCAATGTGGCGGGAAACAATTCTTACACCTGCTGGTGCACATATTCCACACAGATGTTCTATTGTTATACAAAATTCTTTTAACTTGGACAATAAAGTGAAGCCATATTAAGAAGGTCAAAATGCAACTTCCTGTTGTTTCACTCGGCGACCATTCAACTGTGCGGCAGCCCGCTATCCATGTGTAGAGGTCAGTAACACCAACATACCCTATCATGAATCGTTGAGGCAAAATCCATTTCCAACAACAAGAAATCAAGCCAACAAGCAAGCAAGTAATTAAAACTGATCAAAATTATATCAACTTGAAAAGCATTCAACTCAAGTTAAGTCAAGGCCAGGAGTGAGCTCGAATTCATGTCAGCCAGGCTTAAAACATGTTGGTCTGCGACGAACATCAAAGGAACAAAACTGATAATATAATGAAAGAAAGGGTGCGACTCCAAACAATCTTAACAAGTTCATTCGGCTTGCAGACAAGAAATATGATATATTATTTCTAAACTCAGTTGCCACTATAAAATCAATCAAGACCAAAAGCAGTCGGATTTATTTAAATCAACAATGTGGTCTAATGAAGGAAGGTACCTTTAACGAAATATGCCAAACGCTCTCAACAAGGAATAAAAGAACAGGACCAGGGGTCCGTTCACGAAACTGAGTCGTAAATCTACGTGCATACTATGTCATGCCTGAGTGGTCCAATTTGTCCAAATCACTGTGTAACTGGTGTGAATAGGTCTGTTATGTTGGACATACGCATGAGTTAGTATACACGTAGGGTTACGCACGAGTTTGGGGAACGGGCCCCAGGTTCGCCAATGTGGCAGACGCACTTGCATATCCTTGGTGCTCTCTTTACTTTTATTAACTTTATGTGGCTGTTACTCATTTTTAAAGAACTTGGTGCCAACATCGTTTTGGTAGAAACAGTATACAGGGAACCTATCGACCAAAATTGTGACATAAAGTAGTTACTTTATTATTGGCATAAACATAACTTTTTCCATGTGACCTTACTCAATTTATGCAGCTTGATTTCAGAAAATTCGCCTCAGAAAACAGACTCCATTTTGATATAAATGTCAAAAGTGAATGCTTCAACCAATGAACCAACATGCCACCGGCACGCCACCTGGGATGTATTTTAATAATAATGTTTTATATTTGGTAATTGTATCCAAACCAAGTATGTATTTTGCTTTTTTATATATTATTAAAATTTATGTATCACTTCAACCTCGCATCATATTTTGTATTATCTGTGTCTAATTGTTGTCTCCCTTGGGCTGATTCCCATCTAAATCTTTTTTCATCGAGTAAGGTGCTCGCATAATAATTTATCAATTATCCTGAGTTGCTTCAGTACAGAGGCAATCACGGACTCAACATCCCCTTAAATGCAAACATTATTGAAAAAAAAATCATATTAAGGGCCAGTGAGTTATCCCCAATTGAGATCAAGAAAAATAATCAATTGACAAATTAATAAATCCACTAGAACCGAACTATCAATGTGACACATTTAAATTCAGCATTAAAACACTGAACATTGATTAAAAAAAAGTCAGAGGCATCCTTGAGCATTTTGAGATAGGGAAGGGGGTAAATTAACAGGGGTCAAAATTGTAAACGTTTCATACGGGATTAAAAGCTGTATAGACATGTTCACTTGCTTCAAGGATTAAACAAGACTGATGTTTGCTATATCTAGGACAATTAATTTTAATACAGTTGGCTGAAATGGTTCAAGGTCACAGGGGTTACATTGGTTAAAAACATTATGAACAGATTTCTCTCAAAATGGGCTCAACTGCTTATGCATATAGATAGTAATGTTAAAAATCAAATGTATGTGATTTGGAAATCACAACACAGGGCCTCTTACTCACAAAACCAGGGCCTTCATAACACAAGAGGCCTCTTAAAAGGCCCACAGGGTCTCTGGGGATCGGCACTCTGACCTGTTAGATATATGGAGGCCGATTAACAAAAGGTTTTAAATGTGGAAAATCAGTTGTTGTGACATTCCCAAACGCACAAATCTGAAAACCAATCGGATCAATATTAAATGTTTACTTTACATGATGACCTTTGAAAAGTTTTGCATGGTCGTGAAACACAAAAGGATGTCGATATAGGAAACTATAACCTATTTAATCCTTAGAAGCAGATGAACATTCTATACAACATTAGGAGCTCCCCTCTCACTACATCCAACCATTGAGTCCTCGCGGGGGTTTGACTTGCTACTCTTTGCAACGCAGGTTTTATGGGCATGCACCAGATTCCAGTGAGAGCTGCTCTCAGTTGACCCTCGCCTTAGCGCTCAGTCAGGTCCCATGACCTTGCTGTGAAAAATTCCAAAGGTCCAACTTGGCCTCCCACAGAAGATCATTTTTTGTTGTGCCCATTATCTGTAAGCTTATGGAACGCCCTTCTGCTCATGTAGCATCAAAGCAGGGACTGGCAGTGTTTCAAAAGGGAGGTAATCGCTAGATTGCGCACTCCGTCAGCGTTACTAATTAGTATCAACTGCTATTCTGACCCGATAGCCTTTGATTAGCTTGACATAAAAAAGGGGAGGTTGTATACAGCGGTCAATGTTTGAAATGTTCCCCAATTGTGCCTAAAAACAACATACCAAATTAAGCATTATGTTGTATAACGTTCTTTAGTAATAAAGTATAATTCGCCCTATATGTTTCTCATAGTGTAGCAAGGTGGTCACTGGCTTTCGTGATTAACCTGACTTTCCCCGATGGATACCTCTACATGACTTGACCTCTGAGTTGTTCTGTGCTCAGGTCAGCGGGCCTTTTGTCCAAATTGGATTGGATTCATAGGGCATCCCAATGACCTCTAAATGCCATTGACCTTTTGGGTCACTCGAAACCCTAGATAACAAACCTCAGACTGTTCCCTCCTACCTTCATTTCAAATATCAGTCCCATATGTCAAAACATAAACGAAATGCCATAGCGGACAGACAGATGATTGTTTTTTGTGAGTAGCATTATATTTTACTTACAAAATTATGATTCAAGGTCATCCTAGGTAAGGTTTCAGAATGGCTCAATTTTCATGAAACTAATTCAAAATTCTTTACATAGGGTCTAACTAAACAGACGATATTGATTGCTCCACTTTAACGCAATCAATATTTTTTTCAGATTGCACCCCTGGATTAACCTGTGTCCCCTTCCAAACACTCAAAAATATTCCCCAAGGAGGGTTTTTGCGAATTTTGGAAAAAGGGGAAATTGTATATGGTTCTTCCTCATTGGGGGGGGAAAAATCTATGTTCTGCTCATCTGGTGCAGAAAAGCAGCTTTCTACCATTTTTGTCCGGTTTTAATATGCCCAATGACTACATAATACAACGTTATAATTATATTGTCAAAGTGAGGGGAGGGGGAATCGCTTTTTGTACCGGTATTAAGTATTTAAGTAAACAAATATGCACCTCTGGCAACTGAATGGTAGAGCACTCGTGGAAACCCAATATGAATAGTTTTACTTTTATATGCAAAACCGAGTGAAAATTTGTTTTATTGATGATTGCGATTTGAAAAATATAGTTAGTAATGATCCCGAAGAATTAACTGCTGGACGATCTCAACATGCACTCTGCTAAAGTAATGGTATTGGGTGAACGTGATTTTTAAATAGTATTATCAAAGTGCACTTACGGTTCACAATTCTCCTTAATCAAATTTACCCTTTTGTGCTTCTGATATATTAGGCTTACACAAATGTTTGCTATCCTTATTGTGCTATGTAGTCAGATGCATTGGTACTATAAGAACATTATTAAAGTAGGACACATAAAATTAGATGTTATTACTGTTAGCTGTACTCTAATAAATATAGGATTTCACAAAATTAACTAGAAACAAAGTGAAGAATTCGTTTTCGATTAAACTTCTATAACGATTGGAAAGGTGATGTTAATTTGACGTCGAACATAGGTTGATTTGTGTCATGAAATCAATATCACATTAAATGCATCGGGAATCATTTTAACATTGTAATTGGTTAGGTGGCCTTTTTTAAAAGTTGTTTCATCGTTTTCAATGTGACTTTAAATGCACTTCTTTCTTTTTCTAAACAATGAACGAGGCCAGATGGTAGATCACCAATTTAAAGCGGCACTGGGACATTTTCACAAAATTACATGAATATCAGACTCGTACGCATTTATATAAAGACCACAAAAGGTCACAGGCCGGTCAAACAGGGTGCCTGCCGTAGGAATCAACTTCAGCGTGTGTTGTGTTAAACACCAATTCCATCGTCTGCTGAATAAATGTCGCCAGAGTCATTTTATTATAAAATCATTCTGTTTACCCATTAAGACGCGGATTTGATGGAAAAAATATTAATTTGAAAAATCTTGAGGGGCACTATTTTTTCAAATGTGCCAGTGTCTCTTTAAAGCAATCTTATTTCTTTTTGTTGTTGTTGTTGTTTTTAGGGGGAAATTGCCCCTAGATCTTACAAGAAAAATTGCTCCACCTCCCTTTTTCGCGGCGATTGTCAGGTTGGTAGTCACTTTCCGAAAAGGACGTTAGATTAAGTGTTTAAAATTATTTTTTAAATATCCCTAAAAATGTGTTTTCCGGACACACTAGGATCAGTTTTGGGCGCAAAATGTTAAAATATTTTAGGATAATATTATCTAAATTTGCCGAAAGAAATTTAATATTCGCCGTAAAGTAAAGGATTTAAACTATATTGTGACATAGTATGTACAATTTATCATTATGGATCGAGTACACAAGATGCGAGCCTTAAATGGTCTATTATTTTGAAGGGAAAAAACATGTTTTCGATTTTTAAAAAAAAATATTGTATTTTGATTTTTGGCGTAACTGTAACTGAGACCTTAACTCAGAATAAACCGTTTGAGAGAATACTTAATCAGGACTTTATGGACTCCTGAGATAAAATCAAGTTGTGGAGTACAATGATCCAAGGAATTGATAGCAATTGTGTAGCCCGTGAAAAGTTTTGCGAGAAAAATTGGAAATAAGTGAGGCAACTTTAATCCATATAACACCACTAAGAATGAGTCGCTCCCAGCCCGAGGGAAAACTGCCCGTCCCTCGGTTGTTACTCAAACTATTTTAAATTGAATTTTAAGACAAATTAAAGATTGTCAAGAGAAATTGAATTAGTAATGTATCAAACGCATATGAAGCTGTTATTTACTAGAAAAATCTTTAATGAAGCAAATGGACTAACCCCCTTAAGAACCGAAATTTAATGAAGGCCATTTGGTCAGGGAAATGACTTCATTCAATTGTTGAGCAGTGAGTATATTAAATTTTAATATACTTAGTATACTTCAAGTCACACGTTACTATATTGACGCATGTAGATTCAAAACCAGTTATAACACAATACGTTAGTAGTTTTTGAGATGGTTAGCCAAATGTCACTTGGTAAGCAATCTTAACACCACTGACTTAAGACTAGGCTTGTTTGGACTCATTTTGCATGTTAACAATTTCAGACCACAATGACTAAAAAGTGACTGCAGGACACGGAGGGTAAAATGTACTCTGTATAATGGCTTTTACTCGCAATACACAATAACCAATACGTGGTCTACATGATGAAAAGTCACATAACCTATTAATAATGTCAGGCCCGTGGCATGCTGCAGTCATGCGTGTATATCTTAATGCATAATGTGATTTCCTGAATCCTTAATGATGTAGTTCATCAACCCCTTAAAGACTACTGTTATTTGAAAATGAAATAGGACACAATTTCTGATTAAGGGATTCTTTTTGTCTGAAGAATGAAAGCAAAATAAGCTCCCGGATGAAGACGTTTCGAAGACATGTATAGCGTCCCTGTTCCATCGATCACTACAATTGAAATGGGGTGACTACTCATTTACAGGGCTGTTCACACATTAAGGTGTAGACAAAACAAAGGTGCTCGATTGAAATTTGAAATATTGTTTTATTTATTGATTTTTTCCTTCATTTGCAAAAAATGAAGCACCCTATTTAGCCAAATTTATCTGTAAAATCACACAAAATGTCGCGGCATAACTCGGCTACTTTTTACATAGCGTTCCCATTATTGCCCCAAATGCTCTTTTTCTTCAGAAATTCTAAGACAGCCGACGTGAAGTAACAACACTGAAGTTAAAGTTAATGCCTCGGGCTAATCTAAGTCCACTCAACGATGCTTATACTTTTTCTCCCCTTCTTAGTTTAACAATTGATTCACTTTATACCCTTTAGCGGTAAAACTCAGTTTTCACAAAACCAATCAAGTTAACTTTACTTATTCTAAAATAACCATGAGAAAACATACTCATCACAGCCTTTTTTTTTATTTCAATTTAATAGAACATCGATTAAGTATCACACAGTCCAACAATCCTCGATAAATAGTCTTGTATTTTTCTGTTTAATTAGGTTTGTGATTTTTTGTACTTCTGCAAGCTCCCAGGCTAATAACGAAACAACGACGCATTGGGATTACTTTTGTATAAATATATTTGTGTGTGTGTGTGTCTGTCGTGTGTCCTGTCTCTGTCCTGTCCTGCCTGTCTGTCGTCTGGTATATGTATGAGGCGCAAATGTTTTAACCTGAATTACTGCACTCATACTGTTTACCCTTTGCTCAATTCACCTCATACCCGGTCGAAGACCACTGGCCCAAGATTCATTTGGATGTACACAGGTTGACCTCTGATACCCATGTGACCTTTGCCCCATTTACAAACCGCGATGTCAACTGACACAAATTCAGGTGAACGCTGTTGAAGAATTTAAAAGATTATCTCTCAGCATGACGTATTCCAAAATGGTCGCTTATTTTTTATTACATAATAGTTTGTTAGAAATATGGATTTTGTGCCGATATAACACTGTAGAAAGAGAATGGGTAAACACATCAATATTAAAATAATATTTTATGATATCTTTCAAACAAAACACTTCACATCCCCAAATATATTGTGTTGCTCTACGGTCTTATGAAAGGGGTTTAAGTCATACCAAAACTTCAGTTTGAATGGGTAAACCATGAGGAGGCTGCTGAGGTTTTCATGGGCCCCTCTTAGGCAAAAAACAATTAAATATGCTGGTATTTTCCAAAGGTGGTATACTTTTATACCTTGTCTGAAACCAGTGTTAATCATTCAGAATGGACGCATTTTTATAAATGTGCAATAAGTCAGAAAATTTCTCATGATAGGTCTGTTCCGTCCCATCCATTAGAAATTACCTATTGCATCAACTGTAGGCTATGTTATAAAAAAGGTCCTTTATGATACTAACATTGGTTTAACAGGTGTGAAAGTAATCATAGTCCGGCAGGTATCATAGTCCGGGTCCATAGAGACAACGAATAAAGCGTGAAACCTAATGTTCGTGAAGAGTCAACTGAAATCGATTGCCCTATGGGTTCACCATTTTTCACGGACTGTGAGCCCGTAGGCTATACTCTCCTGCCACACCTTTTCTAAAGTTTAGACTTCTTTAGAGAACAATAGCAGTCTCACCATTAAATAAGCAGTCTTTTCGCCAAATTACCAGATAAGTGATAACAGCTGGCAATATAATAATGTAATAAAATCAAAAGGGTAGAGGTATAATGTAATTATACCGAATGGTCAAATATCGAGGTGTAGGATTCTCTTGTGCATCTGGATATCATGGTTTGATCAGATCACACCTGAAAGAGTTTACGTTTTCAAGATCTCTAACTCAATACGATAATACTATAGAAGTACGTGAAGAAATGCATTTCATTAGGTACAGTGAAAAAGCATAACCCAAAATAAAGATATGATTTAAAGTGACCGGAAGAGATTTTTTAGGATACGAATTTCTCTCTCAATTTTCACTGCATCGGTTGATGATGACCACCTACCGAGAACGTTTCGAAGGTTTGTGTGGCAACAGGTGGGCAAAATTAAACATCCGCAAAACATTGTTTTGAACAGGCTTGCTAATCGTAAATCTTCCCCATAAGAAACCATGCTTTGACTTCCTTTCCGTGCACTACAGAAAGTCCTAAATCATCATCTTTTACATAAGAACGCTTATTCGGCTTATTCCCTTCAGGTTGATCTAATACATTGTAAGCATTCCAAATATGAAAAAAAACCAGGTTCGATAAAAATTGGGGGGGCGCTTCTTCTGGAAATCTCCTCCTGTCTCTTAATATTAAGAACTATGTAGCTACACCACCAACATTAAATGAATTGGAAGTCCCGTTTAATAACTACTTTTTAAGTGAGAAAAAATTGTGTCTACTAGTTGAAAATGTTATCACATTAAACGAACTCACCTTTCTGTTGAGAAACAACGAAAAAATGACTTGAATTGTTTTAAAATTCCCTTCTTGCCGAAAATACAGCATACCATAGCAGATGACTACCACCTTCTTGCCGAAAATACAGCATACCATATAGCATTGATAACCAACCCATGTGTGTGACTATCAAAGGGGGCCGAGCATTGACAGATTTAAATCCGCAATGACAGGATTGTTTATCATATTTTGCTCAAAATATCTTAAAAGTGAAAAATATTTTTTATTGAAAACGGGGTCGAATTTGTATTTGCTCCAATATAAATTAGAATTCCACAATGTTTGTAAAAAATTAGTTTCATCTAAATCTTTTGAGATGGGGATATTTTTATGGCAACTTGCAATCTCACACTCAGTGTCGCCTGTAATAGCGAACTCTCTGCTGCACAAATGCCCGTAGTTAAGATTGTGTTTAGGTTCCTGGGCGGTATGAGCAGGTCAACTTCTTGTTTTTTTTTTTTCTTTTTTTTTTGATCCAGATTTGGGCATTAACACAGGCTCCGCTCACCATTACCGACAGTTTTGCGCAGTGAGATGATTAAAGGGATTGGCGTCGTTTAGATAACATGCCTAACATTAAACCTAATGCGGGTGCTTCAAAACCACCCACCGGTTTGACCACGTAAATGGCGGTTGTACGCCGTGTTACATAAGTCCTTTTCGAGTCAGACATCCATGCTCAGTCGGTGATTAGTAGAAAGTGGTGTGTATTCGGTTCACGTTACTGTCGGAAAGTGCATTGAACCATGTTCAAGCAGTGTCAGACGACCCAGTTTAGCGAATAACTCTAATTTGTAAATCATAACCGCTAGATTTTCTAGCTTCCAAGTGTTCTGTTCTCTCCATCACAGTAACCTAGAGCTGTGGCATTTGCAGACCATCATCTACCCATGAAAGGGGGGGGTCGAAGTTTCTATAGAAGTCCCAAGTATGCAATGAGGCATTGCCATTTAGTCTGTCTCCGGGATTCGTCAGCGCTAATGCACAACACCATCAGCGCATGACACGGAATCAAATGTAATACCCTCATTTGCATACCCTAGGGACTCTATATGAACGTCTACCACTGAAGGGTACGCCATTCAAGTTTGTACACGCGGATCGCCCGCAAACCGGGAAGTACACCGTTTCCTACTTGACCAAAAAAAGCCGACATGCGCAGTAAGAATTGTGGAAAGGTTTATGTTTAGAACAATAGAAACCTGTGTCGAAGTAATTATAGTCCGTCGTACTCATATTCCGGGAACAATGGTGAACAATAGGGCAATCGATCAGTTACCTTCACACAACATTAGTTTCACGCTTTATTCGCGTTATCGATCGTCTGAGAGCCCCGACTATGGCTCCTGCCGACTAATCCTGCTTCACACCCGTACCCAACCGAAGGCTGGTGGACCGGCGGCACCGGAGTTGAGTTGTTGAAACACCCCTAAAGGGAAATTAGACGATAGGGACCCGAGAGCAACGGGCGCGCTAGCAGGTGCCTACCTGCAATACTTTGGCTTCTGGTTCATCACGAAATCCATCGCCCTAATAAAAAAAAACACTTCTATGTAGTATTTTTGCATATCCCAAGTCTTTTGGTGTGACGTGTGTGTGATACGAACGCTACTAGTAGTAAAATGCATTTAGAACATGGGCCACACTTAAAGCACAACACACAACTTTTGGGCACATTTATGTTAGTCAATCAGACGAGACACACACGTGTAGAATAACCATTGTCCGGCGTACTCCTATCGAACAATGGTGAACAATAGGGCAACGATTCTGACCTTTAAATTACGCAACATTAGTTCACGCTTATAATTCCGTTATCGTTCTATGGAGCCCCGGACTAATGCTCCCACCGGACTATATCTGCTTTCACACCGCCCTTGTTCAACAGGGAAACACTTTGGTCTGTGCGTCGCCCTTCTAGAATAGATGCATAGTTAGTCCTGAAGACATCACATGTCACAACCATTTTCATTCTGCATTCACAATTTTCTTGTTGTAAAAAGCTATTCTATATGTCTCATATATTTTACAACCAAAGAAATCTATTCATCATCTTTATAATACGCCTCGCTATCTCTATTAAATACTCCAAAGCACAATCGTTCAATGTCGAAATTGATAATTAAAAGTAGATATTTTTCTTAATAAAATGCCGTTATATGTTAGAACTGATTTAGTTCTGGTAAAACGTAATTTAAATCGAGGCGCGAAATACTGAATGTAATCGTGATAAAGGATAAAAGGGGTAGCAATATACCATGAGCTAGTAAAATCTCAAATTCCCTGCACAGTTTAGTTGCCTTCATTCACCAATGTATTTTAGAAAATACACGCCCTGGTTTTTTGGGTTTTGATATAATGATACCCAAATCACACAAGGTCATTCATGTCAATTTATGTACAAGTACACCCCCCTGAACTGGTTCCTTGTGATGAGGTATTGTAAACTCGTAGTGAATGAACTCTCCGCTTCCGTCGCCACATCAACCCCAAGATTTAGTCATAACTAACACTTAATATATTAAATTGGATTTGGGGTTTTGGGGAAGATAGGATCATACCTCTTCAACAAAATGAAGTGATTGATGAATGCTGATTTTTTTAGCTGGCAGAGCATAGAATATTTGCATTTTTCAACACCCCTCGCACTCAGCTTACGCCGGATGTTGATGCCGATTTGAATTCACACCGTTGCTGTTAAGTCGGCATGACCTACCACCTGTAGAAATCAGAATGCACAGTTCCCCAAACTCAGAAATTATACAAAAATTGGCACATACCAAAATCTTTACCATCCAAATGGTTTTGTTAATAGTTCCAAACATGATTATTTCAAATTTCATTTAAAGATACAACTTATCAACATTTTGTGACTCTTCATGTAGGCAAAGGGCACTATTTCGGACGTGGCTGCGTCTGCTACACCTACAATCCTCGAAAAGTTCCTTGGAACAATTAAGCGATTCGGTGAAATTACAAAACACCTTGGTGCTTGGTAAGTTTACTAGGCGGGCTAATACTTACCTGACGTAGACTCATACAAATTGCATCCTCTCTGGATGCAAACCTCCCAATATATCTAAATAATACCCATCAAAAGGTGTGTGGTTCCCCCCCTGGGACATATTACCCAACAATGCCAACCCTCCATCGTTGTCTTCTCATCTGACTCTTACCTACAAGGCGGAGTTCGCTCAGGAGGACTGGGATGGGAGGGAGTCTACGGCAGGTAAGTATTAGCCCGACCTTAGTAACATACAAAACCACCAGGTGCTTTTTGTAGTTACTTGCGGGCTTAATTCTATCTGACGTATAGGAATCAATACATTGCATCAACGTCAGACTAGCTCCGAAGCGAGGACGGAGGTGAGCGAACCCAGAGCCCCGAAAAGGGGGGAACCACAAAGATAAACAACAAAAAGAAAAATAAACTAATTAACAGTTAGGCCAAAAGACCTAAGGTCATGACAGTTGGCCTGTAACAGTAAGGTATTCTTAAAAACACAATAAGCTAAAACCAAAATGCGGTGAAGCTCAACTGATTAGCACTGCAATAGAAAAACTTGACCTACTAAGGGACACAAGACTCGAATCTAACAAGATATGTCTCAAGAATGCAGTTGGGAATACCAAGACAGTCGGTATACCATAAACATTTTAAAATTGTGAACCCAAGCAACACAGGCCAAAGATGAAAAAGAAATTGATCGAGAACGGGGGAGCAAAAGAGATGCTCTACCACTAGTAGGGGATCATATGTGACTGACATCTTGAGGGGCACCCTACCTCAAAAAAAGATTTTTTTTTTTACACTTAAAAGGTTTGAGAGGTTTTTGGACAATTCGAGGGTGCGATTCCGAATATGCACATGCAAAATTGTCAAGTTGGTGGGAAGGGAAATGTGGATTTTTTTTAAAGGGGAATACCCGATGTTCCTTATATTTTTGAAATATAGCATTATCCAGCCATGCGTAAGATCCATATTAATTGACTTAAGAAGGTTAAGAAGAGTTTTAGGTCAATTTGAGGGTTTTTCTGATTTCAAATAGAAAAACATACAAAATCACCAAATCGGTGGAAATTGGAATTTAAAGGGGAATTACCCGATTTTTCTTATTTTTTAAAAATTAAGCGTTATCAAACCATGCGCAGGATAAGGGATACACTAATGTGAATCACTAAACGGTTTTTTTAAGAAAGTGTTAATTAGGTTCAATTTGAGGGTGCTGATTTCAAAAAGAACCGACAAAATCACTTTGGTGGAAAGTGGATTATTGAAAAGGGGAGTTACCTGATTTCCTATTTTTTTTTAAATATATAATTATTACCTCGTATACCTGAAGACATTTTTGTAACAAACTCCACAAAAGGGGGGGGGGGAGGGTGGGGTGGCTACCACCCCACTGTGATTTTGTTATGAAAACATCCGATGACCTGTTAATTGGTACCAAGGCTAGCTTAGGAGTTTGGTCTTTCCATAGGTATCAAAATAAGTACCCAAACATTCCCAATGATGACGTAACTATGACGTCATAAGTAGAGGAATGAGGAAAGTGTGAAAAAAACTGGATATAGGGTGGATGGCCAATTGAAATATTGCAATAACCTCATTATTATAGCACTTAAATGCTCTGAAGATATTAAACTAGTCAATTCCCATCAAGTAGAAGCAAAAAACAGCGTGGACAATCGGAATTCCTAACCTTTTTGGTGAAATGAAAAAAATTATTTTCCCCTATTCCACACTGTGTACTATGGAAATTGATTGTTTTAATGACATCGCAACTTCTGACGTTTCATTCTGACGTAATTCTATACTCATTGTGGATCAATGAAGAGGAGAACCATAGTTATCTATTGAGTACCACAATCATGTGTCTGTGATATTCCGTGTCGTACTAGGCCCCAAGATTCTAAAAGAAACAGATGTGAGCTATTACTATTTGCCGAGGACAAGCGCTATGCTGCTGGCTCAGAAGGTGTTATGCAACACACTGTAATCTTTTTCTCCTCTGCCTGGTTGTCAGTTCGGACTTGATGATCGTAAAAAACTGAAGTTATGTACCAACAACCAGCTCCTGGTAAGCCTATGTTGAACCAACTATCATTTTCAATAATGAAAAGGTCCTGCTACAGAACAACTTCCTACTTGGGGGTACCTATCCCATTCCGTCAATAATTCAGAATTTAAGAATAGCTTCGCTAAAGCCAGTGCTGCTTTTGGGACGCCTTGTGGCCAGTGTACGGGTAAAGAGACGGTATCACACTGACAACAATCCACCTGTACAAGCATTGTTATGCCACTTTACTGTGGCTGCGAAAACTTGGTCTTCTACCACACATGCCAGATCTCTGAATGCTTCCATGCTACAACTGCTTCAGGAATATCTTAGGAATTAGGGGCAAGACAAGATTCCAGACACCGAAGTTCTCAGACTCACTCCAACATGATGAGTATCCAACCATGCGGATGAAATATCAACTCCGATAGTCCGGTCCATATGGGTCATAATGAGAGAATTCTCGTATTCTTCCAAAACGGATCTTCTTTAGCGAACTACAGGTCTAGATACGGTCACGTGGTTGCTTCTAAAAGAATGCTACAAAGACACTTTGAAAGCTTCCTCAGTGCTTTGGATGTTGATCCAGAGAACTGGAAATTGCAAACTCTGCAACGTACTCAGGCGTGCAACCATACAAGGCGCAGGTAGCTACCCATGAGCAAATGCACCCAACAGAAGAGTTGCAAGACAAAGAAAGCAGAAAGTCCTCACCATTGCTAGTAGCACACCAACACGCTAACTCCTCATCCCGTGTTATCTGTTCAGTGTGTCATCGATCTTTTCGTGCCAAAATTGGTCTTTTTTAGATCACATTCGTACTCACACTTCTGTCACATCTTAGTGTGGCATGGTTATCATGTCTTTTAAGATGGACAAACTATAATAAAAGCTCACTGTGATTTCCCATTTTTATAAATCATAAAACATCAGTATTTTTCATCCCGTATAACTTTCAGTTGTTACCTTTTTTTTTCCCTCAAAAGTGGCCTCGGTGTTCACCATTAGTTCCTATGTATCCACAATTTTTTTCATAAATCCTCAAACTCCTTATAAAGTTTCCGTCTCCTGCAGTTTAGAAACCCCGTCACCAACAATCCCGTATTCTTAACTTTTCTTTTCTTTCTGCTTCATCAACTCATTCCTCGGTCATCTCTGTAGGGGCCCTTTTCTAAATATAAAAAGGAATCTTTAATCCTGTTAATATTTTTTTCTTCTCAAAAGTACTCACCGTGTGC
>JAMKCH010042495.1:0-17167 GCA_023653785.1 Ophioderma brevispina | reverse complement strand
TCAAAAAGTGGATCTTCCTGCAAATCCCTTAAGGAGTTTGGGTCATATATCATCTTTTGGCATCGTTCCAAGCCTCAATATCTTCCGAAATGTCTTCCGCAGCCTGAAGCGTCGAATGCCCGCGATTAACAAACAAGAGCGCACATCCCGCGTAGCAAGCGTTTTTACGCAAAAACATGAATAACCACGAGCGCGCAAGTAGGGTGGATGCATTAGACCTGTCGCAATTATGGTGCCTTGTGTAAATCACTATGGCTGGTATTCTGAAATGATACTTACTTTAGACCTGGGTTTTAAAAACCAGGGTTTAGGCCTACAAGAGGGGACCTTTTTCTTACAACATACTCCTAAAATGTGCTTAACGGGCGAGAAAATGCCTCATGGCTGGGCTGTTCCAGCCCATCCATGAGGAATTTTCTCACCCGTAAATTTAACTTTCACAGATTTTGAAAGGAAAACAGTCCACTCTTGTAGGACGAACCCTGGTTTAAAACCCAGGTCTAAAGTTAGTCCCCATTTCAGAATACAGCCCAAGTAAACCCCCGCGAATGGGAGGTTTTTCCGGTCGCAATACCAGCTCAGATTAGAGAAAATGAAATTGAGGGCAGCTGAAAATAAACTTAAGCATTTGAACACCAACCATCCTTTCTTTTATTGTTCTTTGTTCAACACTAGTTTCTTCATTGTGTTCCTCCCTGGCATTTTGGAGGCAGTGAGGACTAGTAGGGGAAAGGAAATTGGCTCTCCCATTAGAGCGTTGTCCGCACATTTTGTCCCCAACATAGACTTGTGGCTGTCCCCTTAGTCTCAGCAGTAAATTTCCCACTATTTTTCTCATTTACCCTGTGAAATAGTAGGGCTAAGGATGTTTGGTTTGGATGTTATGAGCGAAAATATGCCCCATTTTGGTCGACCAATATTAATTTTAAAATGTACTCTATGGGGATTACAAAATCACGTTTCTAGCGTTCACTTCAAAACGGGTTGAAATGTTCGTCCGAAATTTTACAGATGGGGTTTTGGGGTGAAGCCCATTCTACCAAGATAAACAATTTATAGACTTAAATCAGGCCATGCCGCTTTAAGTTCAGTTCTTGAACCTTCAAATGGTATTTTATCCTTTGTGTTCAATTAACAATATCTCTGATTAGGGTGCATCAAATTGGATGGAATAAAAAAGAGGATTTAGCTTTGGAACCGGTCTAAAAAATAAAATCAAAATATCTCACAAAAATGCACATTTTTTTAAAATTTTTTGTTTGATGGCAGGTCTATAGTGTTTTGGGACAATACGCAAAGGGCCTTCATTATAATAATTCATATAATATGCGAGTCAAGCCCGATACGAGACCTGGACTGCCTATGCATTATTTTTTATTATTTTTGGTAATCCGTACTTTATAATCAGATAGAGAAAAAGCTTTTAGCTTACCTAATGTTCCGAATTTGGGTTCGGTATTTATTAGCTTCCATTTGTGCTGGAAAATGTTTTACTGCTTATTTGTGGGGACGGTGGGCCCTTCGAATAGTGTTACCTTTTCACCTCAATATAGTTATTTTATTTGAAATATTCCTGTGAAATTCGAGAGGTCAGGTAAAGAATCCTCATTGCCATGTCGTTCTTTTAAGATAAAATCTATCAAAACCCTAATATAATAGGTCTAAAACGGGAGTGATGCCGCCTCTCCTGCCACAAACTGCAGAATACAGGATGAACCAAAAAGTATGAAAACATGAAACTCGGATGCATAACGTAAAAAGATAGAAAAGGTGAAAAAGACGAATATAAATCGAACGAATAATTAAAGACAGCACAAAGAAACGAAAAAAAGAAACACTATATTTGAATACATAGACAAATTGCATGTCCCTATGGAATCATGAGCAGTGATTGCTGGGGGGTGGTGCGATACTCGCTGGTCACGCAACACTCAAGAAATACGCCGCTCAGCCACGTGCGTTACTTCTGTGTTTTTTTGTGGAGCTATACGGACACTTAAGATGTCGAAGGGGTCATTTTTCAAGAAAATACGGATTTTCACATGAATTTCTAAGGACCTCCCACATAGGTGACCCAGGTTTTTATGGTTTTATTGAAAAGAAAGCGACATGAGTGCGCCAACTTATAGAAAAAAATCACAACCAAAATTATGGTCATTTTTGCTATAACCCAAATTGGTTACTCGAAAAAATGATTTTTCCATAGACTTTGACTTATGACATATTAATTTTGGACCGCAAAAATGTGTATTCGTAATGGTTTTAACTCAAAAAGTACATCGGATGACCCCCAATTTTCGTGTGAATTTTTCATTCATGCGATTGAAAAACCGATTTATGCGAGTTTGAAAGGAAAATTATGCGGGAAGTAGATATGACCCAACCCCTTAAATGTTTACATTGGTGCATATTATTGTATATATTTCATGCAGTCATGTTCACATATACCATGCGTTTCCGTCTTCCTTGCTCATCGCCTATCATTTAACCTTTCTCTAGCTATTAATTTACTTTTATACAATGTCATTATTGCCATATTTGAAAGAAAATATAATACTGATATTTATTCAACATATTTTGCTATCAAAGTTCACAGGTATCGTATTATAGTATATTTTTCCAGTCGTGTTCACATACCACGTGTTTCCTTCTTCCTTACTCATCGACTACTCCTTAAAATCTTTTTATAGCTATTTATATGATCTACAATGACATATTGCCATATTTAAAGAAATTCATATGTATAATTATAAATATTATGATACCAAAATGTTTTACAGGTATATTATATGTATTAATTAGCAGTCATGTGCAAATACTATGTGTTTAATTCTTACTGCGCTAATCGCCTACTCCTTTAATCTGTTTCTAGCATTTTATATATTTCTCTTCAATGTTATAATTGCCATACCCAAAGAAATTTCTCTTCAAATATAAACATGATATGGTATCAAAATGTTGACTTGGTTTTTTGGCATCGTTCCAAGCCTCAATATCTTCCGAAATGTCTTCCGCAGCCTGAAGCGTCGAATGCCCGCGCTTAACAGACAAGAGCGCACATCCCGCGTAGCAAGAGTTTTTACGCAAAAACATGAATAACCACGAGCGCGCGAGTAGGGTGGATGCATTCAGGCCTTCGCAGATGATGGCGACTTCACTATGAGTTACAATATGCTCATCCACCAAGGACACAGTTTAGTGGGTTTTACTTGTACATATACATTGCCATGAACTGACCTTGTGTGATCTGGGTATCATATATCATACCCAAAAACCCAGGGAGTGTATTTTCTAAATACATTGGCTAAATACATTGGTGAATGAAAGCTACTGAACTGTGCAAAGGGAATTGAGATTTCACTAGCTCATAGTGCTTGTAGAAAATCAGTATGTAACCCCGCGAATGGGAGGTTTTTCCGGTCGCAATACCAGCTCAGATTGGAGAAAATGAAATTGAGGGCAGCTGAAAATAAACTGAAGCTAGCATTTAAACACCAACCACCCTTTCTTTTATTGTTCTTTGTTCAACACTCGTTTCTTCATTGTGTTCCTCCCTGGCATCTTAAGGCAGTGAGGAATGGGGGAGAGAAAATTGGCCCTCCCATTAGAGCGTTATCCGCACATTTTGTCCCCAACACAGACTTTTGGCTGTCCCCTTAGTCTCATCAGCAGTAAATTTCCCACTATTTTTCTCATTTACCCTGCCAAATATTAGGGCTAAGGATGTTTGGTTTTGATGGTATGACCGAAAATATGCCCCATTTTGGTCGACCAATATTAATTTTAAACTGTACTCTATCATGTCTATGGGGATTACAAAATCACGTTTCTAGCTCTCAATTCAAAACGGGTTAAAATATCGGTACGAAACTTTAGAGACGGGATTTTGGGGTGAAGTCCATTCTACCATTAAGATAAAAAAAATTATAGACTTAAATCGGGTCATGTCGCTTAAGTTCAGTTCTTGAACCTTCAAATGGTATTCTATCATTGTGTTCAATTGACAATATCTCTGATTAGGGTGCATCAAATTGGATGGAATAAAATAAGAGGATTTAGCTTAGGAACCGGTGTAAAAATAAAATCAAAATATCTCACAAAATGCACAGTTTATTTATTATTTAATTTGATAGTAGGCCTATAGTGTTTTGGGACATACGCAAAGGGCCTACATTATAATAATTCATATAATATGCGAGTCAAGCACGATACGAGACCTGGTGCTTATGCATTATCATTATTATTTTTGGTAATCCTTACTTTATAATCAGATAGAGAAAAAGCTTTTAGCTTACCTAATGTTCCGATTTGGGTTCGGTATTTATTAGCTTTCATTTGTGCTGGAAAATGTTTTGCTGCTTATTTGTGGGGACGCTGGGCCCTTCGAATAGTGTTACCTTTTCACCTCAATATAGTTATTTTATTTTGAAATATTCCTGTGAAATTCGAGAAGTCAGGTAAAGAATCCTCATTGACATGTCGGTCTTTTAAGATAAAATCTATTAAAACCCTAATATAATAGGTCTAAAACGGGAGTGATGCCGCCTTTCCTGCCACAAACTGCAGAATATAGGATGAATCAAAAAGTATGAAAACACGAAACTCGGATGCAGAACGTAAAAGATAGAAAAGCTGAAAGCGAATAAAAATTAAAAGAACGC
This sequence comes from Ophioderma brevispina, assembly GCA_023653785.1. Lineage (NCBI taxonomy): Eukaryota > Metazoa > Echinodermata > Ophiuroidea > Amphilepidida > Ophiodermatidae > Ophioderma > Ophioderma brevispina. The sequence goes on along the minus strand of JAMKCH010042495.1, from coordinate 12,506 downwards.
ACAAAGAAAACGCAAAAGAAACACTAATATTTGAATATACATAGACTAAATTGCATGTCCTATGTGATCATGTAGCACAGAGGTGATTGCTGGGGTGGTCGATACGCGCTGGTCACGCAACACTCAGAGATACGTCAGCACGTTGCGTATTATTCAGGCTGTGTTTTTTGTCGGCGCTATACGCACTAAGATGTCGCAGGGGTTCATTTTTTCAAGAAAAATAAGGATTTTCGCATGAATTTCTCAAAAGGGACCTCGGTGACCCCATGTTTTTATTGTTTTATTAGAAAGCTGACATGAGTGCGCAACTTATATTAAAAAAATCACAACAAAATTATGGCTACATTTTTAGCTATAACCAAAAATGTCCTCGAAAAAATGATTTTTCCATAGACTTACGTAGTTAATTTTGGCAAAAAATTTATATTTTGTAATGGTTTAACTCAAAAGTGACACCGGTGACCCCCATTTTTTTTCTTGAATTGTTCATTCATATCGATGAAACCGTATTTATGCGAAGTTTGAAAGGAAAATTATGGCGGGAAGTATATATGACCCAAACCCCATAAGACCAAATCAGCTTCCTTATGGGTAAACAGAACGATTTTATAATTTAGCGTCGACTATGGCTCCGGGCGGAGCCGGCGGACCATATCTCCTTTTACACTGGGATTATCTTCCTTCCCAGCATTAACTCGTGTTGAGTGGTCTGCAATTTTCCAAATGTTATCAACAGTTTCCCTTGTGGTGAAATTCTTGATGAATTTTTAGATTTTGGTTGAAAATCTAAACATTTAATGATTTTAGGGATGTGGATATGAGTGCATAAAGCATGCGCTTGCATATGGCCTCAATATACTTGTTTCTGAGACCACCACTTTAATGTCGAAAAAGATGGGCAGGGGTGTTTATCTTGATTTAGGTTTCCTTGAGTGGGTATAACCGCCACCATCGTGAGCTTAGAGCATGTGCACAAAATACAAATTGTCATGAATTCTCTTTTTGGTGCTATCTAATTATCACTCGTATTATTTCCCCAACTATTTGGCAATTTAAGTTCATTTAAGAAAACATGCCTCCTACCGGTGGCCATCTTGGACGCTTAAGCCATTTTGAAATAGGCAGTACACATATGCAACTCTTCGGGGCGGAAACGTACCTAATCCTAGTCAGGGGAAACACCCTTCAAGGGTTATGGGAAAATTAATCACCAGATGGATGCAACAAACTCGAATTTTAAGGCCCGTACAGAAATGCTTATTACCTCAAATCAGGGTGTGCCCCTACACTGTTAAAAATGATCTTAAAATAACGGCGTTTTGACTGTTAGCCGGGACTCAAAACGTGCAAATAACTGTAAAAAGGGACTCGAAACGTGCAAATGACTGTAAAAAAACATGATTTTAACTGTTGTGAGTCCCAGCTGCCAGTCAAAACGCTGTTATTTTAATGAACATGTTTAACAGTGTAGGACTCTCCGTATCTCCACGGTTCTTGTTCGCCCTACTCCGGCCGAACTGCACTACAATAGGCCAACGGTTCACTATTTCGAAGGCACTCGAATTCGAAACTCCGAAATGGGTTCCCTTTCTCATTATCCCCCTGGCTTGAAAACAGAAGGGGGATTTTGCGATAGCGCGCATGTCCTTATGTTAATCCAGATTGGTTAGGTTTTCGTTTTTCAGGTCTTCTTCGAAAAGTTAAAGTCCGATTGAAACTAGACATGGGGTTAAGGTGCAATAGGGGTTCCTTCATATGTGGATGATGTCAAAGTTCATGGACTAAGGTCAAAGGTCACCAGAGGTCATGTTCCATAATGCCATATTGCCAGGGGGATCACGCAAATTTACCTTTTTTGGTTGTTACGCCGCGTGATATAGGCCTATTGCCATTTTTGAGCGTCTAAATAACATTTGTTACCTTTCAGCTTTCAAGTTTTTGTGACTTTTCCCCGTTTTACAGATGGAGTTTGCAGTGGAACATCCCAATCTACCGTCGCACGATTTAGCGTGTAACGTGTCCAAGGAAGGCTTAGTCAATGCATCGGATTTAAAAATCCACCCCAAGAAAAGGTATTTGGCAACATAAAAGGTGTAATTATTTTTTTTCTATAAGTGTGGTTCCCCTTTCTCCAATTTCCCCTTCTCCTTTCTTTCTTCCTCTATTCCCCGTTCCTTTATCTTTCTTCTTCCTTTTCCACCCTCTCCTTTCTCTTGTTTCGCCAGCCCAGCCTGGTTAAAGTCATTTGGAGGGGGCAGTCTCCCCATCAACCCGTATTACACTTTGTAATTAAAGTCCGTTCATCATACTTCTTTGCACCGTGCGTTTCGTTGCCGATATATCGATACATTTCTGTATCAAATCAACGCAACTCACTGCAAATTCATTTAAAATTAATTTAACTTTATTGCGATACCACGGCGCAGTATTTTGGGTAGAGACTGCAGTTCGAGCAACGCAATTCGCCGCAATGTAGACGCAGTGAAGTATGGATGGACCTCAAATGATGGGTTCATACCTCATCGGTAGATTTCGGCCGAGGCTATAGTCTTTCGAACAAGCTTTGCGCGCCGGATTCATAAACACACGTGTTGCATAAAATATGTTCGAAAGGCTAGCGTCTGCAGACGTCCGCCGATGAAGCATGAACTCAACCTGTTGGCTCATACTTCATCACTGTCCATTGGCAAACGTCGGCCAACGCTAGTCTTTCCAACATGCTTTAGATTGTATTCCGCAAACTTTCAGGATTTTTTTTTGCTGTGGCAGCAGCGATGGCCTGCTCCCCCACTCTAAATCAAGCCATTGCTCCCTATATAGGTAAGCTACCGGGTGGCCTGAATATGCCATAATAATTGTCGTAGCTTCTTTTATATGTTTGTTCTTTATTTGTTGTTAAATACTGAATAAAGATGATCAATACGTACATCTTTTTCCTTTTAGAAATTCGTCCAATTTGCTGGTGAGACTCTGTTGTGGATGGTGCTCCTCAAAGAAAGATGCCGAAGATGCCGAAGAAGCTTACGAGCCTCTCAACACCCAACACGTTGCTGAGTCGCCAGATGCTAAGATACAAGACAAAAGCAATGACAATAACAACAGTGAAACTAGTCGTCAGCAGATCCGACAAGATGACGCAATCAATGCTGTTGAAGTCGTGTGCGTCATCAGTCCTATTCAGCTTAGTGGAGAAGAAGAAAACGACACAAAGCAGAGTTTGAATTTTGAAGTCGAAGAACATAACTTGTTCAGTAGTAAAAGTTACGGCAGCAGCAAGGAAATTACATTTACTGGAAAATACCAGCTGAAGAACGATGACCTCAAGCCTACTTATGACGGCAGCCAAGCCATCCACCCTAGTTTCAGCAATGTGGACGAAGGTAACCAGTCTGATGGCTTAGTTGCAGTTGATGAACAGAACAAAGAGCAACTAACCCCTGAGGTAGCAGAGATTTCGTTTTTGGAGTCTGATGGCCCAGTAACAGATGACGAGCAGAACACAGAGCAACTAACATCTGCGATAGTAGAGGTTCCGTCTTTGGAGTCTGATGGCCCAGTAGCAGATGATGAGCTGAACAAAGAACAACTGACCGCTGTAGCAGATGTTCCATCTTTGGAGTCTGATAGCCCAGTGGTAGGCGACGAGCTTAACAAAGAACAGGTAACCACTGAGGTGGCAGAGGTTCTGTCTTTGGAGTCTGATGGCCCAGTTGCAGATGACGAGCAGAACACAGAGCACCTACCCACTGAGGTAGCAGAGGTTAAGGTTTTGGAGTCTGATGTCCTAGTTGCAGATGACGAGCAGAACACAGAGCAACTGACCACTGAGGTATCAGAGGTACCGTCTTTGGAGTCTGATGGCCAAGTTGCTGAGAGTGTAATGGAGTTCAATAGCCAGTTAAAGATGGACATTTCCAGCGTCAACAGCGAAAGTGCCGAAGAAGTTGCTAGCGATCAACCTAATCGTTCAGTCGTCGATGAAGAGGTCGTCGAAGATCTGTCTAGTGGAGCAGTTTCTTTGGAAACCGTTAACTCACTCGACCTTGCAGCCATTAATTATGACGAGGGACTTTCGTTTGGTGGTAGGAGCGGTATTAGCAATGGCGAACCCAACTATGTTGACCTCAGCCCATTCTATTATCAAGATGCTCTTGATGATGACGAAGACGATGACGACTGCAGTGTCTTCAGCCTCGGAGATAGTCAGCAGCTGGTTGTAATTTTCACACTGGATCAAGTAAGCCTGGGAATAGTGGTAAAAGATGAAGAAATTTATATCAGAAGTCGAGAAAGAAATAATTATAATGTTTAGGTGTTAGCTCGAGTAAGGCGCGAGGTGTACTTTGAAGAGTAGCTAACAAAATCTTTCCTTAATTTTCCTTAATAATGGTAATTGTTAAATTTCATGAATCTGAAGCCTTGTTTTGGGCTCGAGTCCTGCTGTGGTAAGCGTGTTGTGCACTTGGGCAGGGAACCTCACTTGCCTCTTCCTATCCAGATGCAAAATAGAGAGGTGTTAGAGGAATGTCACAATCTGCGCGTGCGCGTGCTTGTTTGTTTGCTCGTTGCAACCTTACCCTGTCTAGCCTGCCTGGGTCAATGTCTTTAAGCTGCATTGTCTTTCTCTGGCTAATGATTATGAAATTTTCTTTATACTGACAGTGAAATGTTAGGCGCTGTAAAATACTGGTATTTAGTTATTTTATATTTAAAGTTTACATGTTGTTTATTACCATGTTGTTGGCTTGCGTGGCAAACACTGATAAGATTTATTAATTCATCTGTTATGACAATTTATTTTGACAGGATCAGAACCACGACGTTCAAAATGTCTCTCCGGATAATGACGAGATTCAAAGGTAAGTCTTTGATGAGGATGTACGTGTTATTTGAAATTTTATATTTATTAATAATTGTCTTATTAATTGTACATGCATATGTCTATGATCAGAGCCATGTACGTGATAATATGGCAAGAAGGCCTTTCTTTCATCTTTCTGTTGAATTTTAATTAGAGTGTTGAACGACGGACTTGGATATCATGGAAAGGGTTTCCCTTCTTTTGATCACAATTACAATTTAAAACAGAACTCAATGTTTTTTTCTTTCTTTCCAGCGTCCCAAACTCTTGCAACATTGAAATGGAAGAAAAGCGCAATCACCATTATATTCGATATAGAACCCTTCACCGAATGGAAGCCCGCTACCTACTTGATCGAGAGAAGAACTTGACCAAAGCCAAACAGAATTGGCAGAAAAAACGACGGGACTCTCACCAGCAACGTCGTCAACAGCGCAGACAGATTCTTGAAAGAAAGAAAAAGTTGAATGAAATTCGACTTGCTGGACCAGACGTGATTCCGTGTTATGGCAAGCATAAATCAGGATGCAACATTATCGACGGTTGGAGTCTTGCTTCTGTTATGAATCCAGACAACGGAGCTCCCATTATGTTGGGCAGAGGTGCCACTGGTCGTGTTGATTTGCTTCGTCATAGAGGATCTGGATATCTAGTTGCTGCAAAGACGCTCTTCTTGGAAACGTCCGAAAAGTATGTTATTTATGGTTATATTGTTGTAATATGTTTGTGACTTCTAAAATGTGTTACTTTTGTGGATCGATGAATCCGAATTATTGGAAATCAGCATTAATCCTACTGTTACCATATTTATCTTTTGCAGAAGTCAGAAATACATGACGAAGGAAATTCGAGCCTTGAAAGCAGTGGCTGGCGACGAAGCATTTCCTAAACTGATTGGAGTGATAAGCCACTCAAACATTGTGTCATTTGCTATGGAGTTCCTGGGCGACTGGAATACTTACAAGACGACAACGCTGAATGAAACTCTTTCGTCAGATTCTGTCACTCGCGATGAGTGGCTCATGATGATCCAAGACATCGGGAAAGGATTGAAAGTTCTCCATGGCAACGGATTCCTTCATTGTGATTTACACTTAAATAATGTACTAATTTGCCGTCCACCAGAGAGCCCGCGCCCAAGGGCGAAGATAATAGACTTAGGTTACGCTGTTCCGAGAGACAGCGCCTCGCACATGGGTGATATGGACTCGTACGAAAAAGAGTTGACGTATAGGCATTGTCATCAGATAGCTCCAGAAATTGTGGAAGGCGAGAGTTTCTACACCGTTCAATCTGATATCTACGCATTTGGTCGAATCGTATACAACGTCTTCAAGTTCAGAGTGATAGACGAACTTCTGCCTCTGTCAAAAGCCTGCATGTGTCGTAATCCTATGGATAGATGTAGCATTGGACACGTGCTACGCGGGATTGACAGAATACTGCAAGGAGGGAGTGTGTAATGGTGGGTTCATACTTAACGACAGATAGCCCTTTGAACATGCTTTGCGAGCTAGATCAATAAACATACAATTATATGAAGAAATGAAGAAATAAACAAGCTCAAACATGGGGGTAATTAATATTACATGAAGATTTTTAATACTTTTTTAGACTTCTACCACACCACAACATAAGTGGCAGTCAGTGAAAAAATCACTGACAATCCAGGATTTGAACCTAAGATCTTCGGTTTAATATCCGATGCTCTATATATCAATGCTTTTCCCCATCTGACTCATTAGCTCAGTTGGTAGAGCTGGAGCATCGGACTAGTAAATCAAAGGCCCCAGGTTCAAATCCTGAATGGTCAGAATTTGTCACTGTAATTTATGTTGTGGTGTAGTAGAAGTCTAAGAAAATCTTCATGTAATAAAATTACATGTACGCCTTGCGTGAAAAAAAATGTGCGAAAGGCTTGGTCTATAGAAGTCGGTAGATATAGTATGAATCCACCATAAGGTTAATTGGGTAAAATGCTTGGGGAGGAACACTTCGGGCATTCCACACTGTGAAATTGACGGTACCAATGCCATACACTTGCGGCTTGGAATATGATCTACAACGGGGACGCAGATGTAAAGGCCAGGCACACAGCTGATTTTTTGCTACAAAAAAACCCTTCCAGACTGCTCAAGAATGGTGGCGCGAGTTGACCAATTTCGACAAATCGTGAGCAGTTTCTGTTCATGTGTAGTTTTGGCAAGGTCTGGGACTGTTCTGTATAGTCTTTGTAGTCTTACCGATTATTGCTAGAAAACCAATTCAAGAATGCTCAGGACTGGTGCCGATTGCAATTTTTCGAAATCGTGAGTACATTTTCCTTTTTCAGGGGTAGTTTTGGCCAAGTCTTGGACTGTCCTGTACAGTCTTCTGCACTCTTACCGATTATTTGCTTAAAAACAGTAACAAATTTGAAAAAAACATGACCACGATTTTTTCTGGCAGCTTAAAAAAATCGGTTTGAACCATGAGCGGTTTGGAAGCCGGTGTGCGATGAGTTGGCCGCGCATCATGAGTGTTTGTGTGAGTTGGAAAGTGGTCGGCAATGCAGGTCTGCTCTCCAAGCGGCTAGAGAAAGTGCCAAGCCAACTAGGACATGTTAATCGGCGACTAAAACTCGTACTAAGAAGACTAAGTCGCACGACTTGAGTCTTGGACAGCAACATGTCACAACTGTGCTGATCGTGTTAAGGTCTGCGATTTCTGATTGGGAACTGAACAAGTGCACGCTTGATCTTGTTTGATTTTGTTGATGCTGTCGCCTACTGCTAGACGATTGAGCATCCTTGTCTTGTAAATTTTGTTGTAAGTTGAAAACAGACGAGCCCGATTGAGAAACAAATGGTGGTCTGTGTATTAGGGAAGCTTGGTGGGTGCGGGTCTTGGGTTGTTCTTATGGTGACTGTATTTTTTTTTTTGGCGTCAACAACTCGACGACCAATCAACGAGCAGTCTTGACAGCGACATTTCACAACTTGTGCCCGTGTTTCAAGGTCGGCGACTGATCCGGAACAAGTGGCGTTGCCAATTAAATCTTGTATATCATGAGCTGTCGCTTACTGCTAGGGCGTTTCAGCATCCCTGTCTCGTTGATGAAGGACGGGGAAACTCGCAAACTTATACTGGTCGGGATTAAATATTTAATAACAAAAATGGTTAAATTTTGCAAGTTTGAACAAGACTGTAGCCGATTGAAAAAAATGTGGTCTGGAAGCGGTAGCCGAGGAGTGGCGACGCTCATGAGTGGTTGGGCTGCAGTTGGAAGTGTCGGCAATGAGTCATGCGCCAAGCCGGGAGAGAATTTTGGCAGTTTGAACAAGACTAGTCGATTTGAAAAAATCAATGTGGTCTTATGTAGTCGGGAAGAGGTTGGGTCGGGAGCTTTGTCTTCTGTGTGACTGTACCTGAAACTGTTATATAGATGCAATTTGGTGTTGGATACGAGTCGTAGGTAGAATGCGCTAAGAAGCCTTAGGGAGCAATCGTTGTTTAAATCAGGAAGGATTAGAGATGCAATTTTTCAAGAGGATATTTAATACTGAGGCGACACATGGTTTTTTTTTTTCCAAGGTCATGTGATGGGCCATGAACTAAGGTGGAAACGAAAAAAGCTATTTTTTAAACGGAACAGAAGGATGAAAAAAAGATAAAATATTAACAAATGGGCCCAAACACCTGGTGTAAACAATGTTGGCTCGCTAAAGAGCAGACTACTTTAAAGGGATTAGCAGCAATAATGCGAAAGAATCGAAAAAAAAATGTGGAAATGCTATCAATCAGGGGAGTAAGGTGTGTACTAAGTCCCTATAAACGCTTTAATGTAGAACAAACCACCACAATAGTGAAAATGAAGTATGTGACGGAAATTTGTGTTCATACGTTCCCACAACAATAGACATACAGGGACGGGCAGATCTCAAAATCTGTACTAAACAGCTGATGTGTTACACACCAGTACAGAATAAAACCAAGATCCATATGTGTGTGTTTGAGGGTCAAAAATGTATTGATCATGGTGCACAATATCACGTGAAAATCTGTTTGATATTCACGGAAACGGCTTTTTTTTTTTATCCAAGTCGGAAGTTGATGACGCAAGTTATAGAAATTACAGAATCAGAACACGTGGCCTTGTCTTTGAAACACGGATTTCAAGCCAACCACTGGCAGGTTATGTCGCACTTCCATGCCAGGAACAAAAATATAAAAAATTTTTTTTATTTTTTGCTGATTTTTGCGATGTTTCGGATTAGCCAAAATGGCTGCTAATCCCTTTTAAAATTTTAACCCCTACAAGGTGATAACATACTCCAATCTTGCATGTACTATCATAATTTGAAGTATATATTGTGGAGATGAGCGGTCCACTCATGAAAGTGGTATAGCGCCCCTCTCGTCCAGGCGGGACTAGGGCCTCTTTGACCCTTTTAGAGTTTGGGGAAGGTTGACGATGGAGGATAGTGAAGAAAGACGGTTTGATGGTCTAGTATTAAAGCTTAAAATATATATACATCAAGGGCTGACTTTGAGTTATTTCCCATGGAAGGAAAACAATAACCGTTCACATTGGCGACGGAGAATCGGGCAAGATCTGGGACCATACAAGCCTTTTCTTTTTTTTTGGAAGATGTTTTTCCCAATGTGAACTTGTGGACACAAATGAGCGTGATTCAAAAACTTTCGTGATGAACGTGTCCGCAGTGTTTCAACTGCGGCGGGCTGCCTGGGCAGGCATTATGATGGACCCTGATGGACAGTCATTTCGAATTCATGGATAATAAGGGATTGGAGTTGAACTAATTTAATTGTGAATATTACCGAAAGACTTTGTGATTTTATATAGAGGAGTTTGAAAGCCTTTGGACTGAGTGATGGAAGATTTGGGAGGCTTCAACCTTTTTCATGTATACCTGAGAGACGTGGAGAACGTTGTGACTACATGATTGAAACGACCACCAGCGATACAACAATGTTTGAGACTCACGAAGTGAACGTTTTGTGCAACCGTAATTAATTGTTGGGTTTACAGTGGCCTAATAAATGTGTGATGGATACGACACTTTCACGCAGCTCCAGAGTTGATACTAGGCGGCTGATCTTCATGAAAGTAAATTTTTTTCCACCCTCACCCATACTTGAATTGGAAATGTTGGATGCAGAGACAGTGAATTATGTTTTCAATGCCCGCCAGGAACGACAAGTATTATGGCTGTGAATCGAACCTCGTTCTTTGTGTCTTGGGGGAAATGACGGACATCTTCATTTGCCTGTGTACACACAAAGTCAAACTTTTCTTGGAAACCTTTTGCGTGAGTGTGTTTAGTGATGTTGGACCCACCGGAGTCAGACTGAAAAATTCGGGCATTTCAGGGAGTCACTATCAATCTTTTGCATTTCACATTTACGAATAACCCTCATTCTAGTATAACGGACATTACATAAGGAAATCGTGTTTTTACACGTAATCCAGACAAGGAATTTTCTCTCCCAATATTTTTGTTTTACAGATAATATTTATTTTCAATCGAAGAAGAAAGAAACAGAATTGCAGGAAAGATTAAATAACAAGTACAAGTAGGTGCTATGATAAATATTTTTTTCTGCGGCCAGGGGGTTATTTTTCTTAGGTGTAATTGAATTCCGACGCAGCACTGCAGACGTGCGCCACCGATGTCAAAAAAAAACGACGGTAAAGGTTCCCTGTACTCGAGTGTGTGTCTGCACTCATCGATGGTATGCGGGCCCACGGAAACTTTATTTTTCTCGCTCTGCAATGCACTGCACGCACTGCAAATGGTATTAGATATGAACGTGGTTCAGCAGAGAACTGAATTAGGCCTTTGTGTTCAAGAATTGAATGGGTTTTTTTTTTTTAGGTGGTTTAATCTAAACGACCATTTACTTAGTGATGGTTAGCTTAAGAAACTTAAAATTTTCATGTGATTAATAGTTGGTTGAAAGGTTTGAAAAATCAGGACGTAGGACTGTAGTTTGGTAAAAGCACCACAAACTTGAGAAGCGGCCATCGTGTAAAGAAAGTGCTGCGGAATTTGAGTGAAAGAGCCAGTGAAAATTTGTGGACTATTGATAGTCTTGGATACTGAAGTCGCACTGGTGAGATTTTTGTTAGAAATTGTCAAGTCTTTATGTGGCCTATATTGGGGTCACGGTCTCCGGTGGTACACAGATGGGTTTTATTGTTCACTTCCGGAATTTTTTTTTTTTTTTAGCCAGATCAAAGCGGATTTGGCATCCCAGCTAACGGTATGACAAAGTCCTCTATCATTAACAGACCAATTTGTAGAAATGAATGAATCGGTTTCCAGTAAAGCCGATTCTGTAAAATAACTTTGTACCATGGACCACAAATGTTTTGCAATGGCCAACAAAGGCTAGTCTCCATTAGCCGGGGATGAACCATATCAAATGTCCCCCCTTTGGGAATATGTATGAAGTCTCACTTAATTGAAATATACTATAGTTCGCAGTAGCTTGACACAAACATATTGCCAAAAATATATGTAAAAAAAACTTTTAAATACCCATTATTTGCTAGGGTGAGTAAAAAAAAACGTACCTGATTGTGTCCGCCATTTTGAATGTTCAAAGTAACATTTGTCTAACATTTGTGGATCTATATATTAAGGGTACACACCACCATTGCACGCGCCATAGACTTTGTTAGGTAAAATGATGGTCAGAATAATGGATATAAATCGGAGTTACCTCTCGTTTTGGAAAATTCGGATTAATAATACAAACAGTAGAGATTTTCTAAAAATATCAAAATATGAGGGATAACAATTCCGTTTAGATTTTTAGATAATTGTACATATGGACAGATGCCGTATTTTCGCGGGTTCCCTTCTAGACTTAACCTCGCAGCGGCCTTGGGTGTTTACGCCGATCACACTTAGATTCATAACATTCGCGGTTTTCTTTTAAAATTGTCAGTATTAAATTCAATCCGATCGTAAAATCAATTGGTCAACAAAAATCACAGACTTTTAATTACTAGAAGATTCACAATTTAACAAAAGAGGTACGACAGTCGTGATAAACCTAGGACCGATGCGGTGGTGTGTACCCTTAAAACGCAACTTTGCATGGGGAGCGCCATCGGATGGGGAATGTTATGCGTTTCCTCCTTTTTCAAGCGTAGCACCGGCAGTCTTGGCCCATCATAACGTTGCTTTCACAGCGCGAGTGCGTAATGGATTAAAACTGCTATTATTTGCCACAAGACCGGTATGTCACCGGACAGTCGACGCCCAATCATAACCTCGCTTTTTAAGCGCGTCGTGCGTAATTAATTTAAACACATTTGATTTGCTGCAACGACCGGTACGTTATCACTCTATGGTGACCGCACAGAACCGCGCCCCGCGGGGTGAACGCATCGTCGTGCATGTCCCGGCGCGCGAGCGTATGATTCGCGTGATATGCGCGCAGGGGAAATGTTACAACAACAAACCGGGTGTTGTATAGTTTTTATGTCCGCGGATCATTAGTCCCCCTAAAAAAGCAGAAAAAGGAAATAAAAGACAGCCAAGGACAGAGGGGGAAACGCAAGGAGGGGAGAATGTCAAACAGAAAGAGAGACGGAAAGAGAGAACAGAGAGGTGAAAGAGAAGAAAGAGAA
>JAMKCH010042494.1:0-11297 GCA_023653785.1 Ophioderma brevispina | reverse complement strand
TTAAGCTCATCCAAGGAATGGGTACGCAGTAGTAAGAGTGCTTAACATATTAACACTAATACTAACCTTTGGTTGGACATCAAGTTAGTGATTGGATTTACTTGGGCTGTACAAAAACAAAAAATAGTAGTCTAGAGCATTAGTGCAAATTTAAGTGTAATTTGTGATTATAAAATTAACTAGCTTGGATATAATGTTAAGAGGCATTCTAGTACCAAATTGAAAGTGCAGATTGTGGATTATACCAGTAAAGTGGATTCTTTGTAGTTACAAATAACGCTTTTGAAAATCCCATTCTGCAAAAGTGTTGATAGTCAAAATCTATTATAAAGATGCCTTTTTTTTTTTGCCAACTGTTACTCCAAGAATCATGCTATTCTATTGTCATCAACTGTGACAACACAACCAATACAATAAATTTATCATACCACTAAGCAGAGATCAAAGGTTACCGCCTAACGGAAAGATAGTCGTAAATGGTCAGTGAGTGCGTATTCAGCGGCCTACTATGCATAATATATGCGGTGACTGATACTCACTCGATCCATTACCGAGGCGGGACCATGTGGTGTGTGTGATTTGTGATGTTTTCTTTTTACAACAATGTGGCACAAAATGTGGTTTTATATCTTACGGACAGAAGAAAATATTTGTTTTAATTTTAAAGAGCTGGCACAGTTTGTTAATTTTTAGAATCAGTGTCGCTCGGATACGGGGAATTAGCATGCGCTTAGCCCCATGGACTGGGTCAGCATTCGGCTTCACCTTGGCTTCACGCATGATAATTCCGTAATCAGAGCATCAGCTGTCACTTGGTAATAATAAACAAACTGATTTTTCCTTCAGTTGCTGAACCAATTGAATGACTAATATTCAAACCAGTGGACAAGATGACGTACTTTTGTCATCTTTTCTTTTTAGTTACTCATGGGCTCGGTTTTTATGGCCCTTTGAACTATGCTATGGTGCTTGAGATGGAGAAGGAAGATTTGTTTTGAGAGGGATCCCTTGGCTTCCCTGAGGGGTCCTTGTGCTTTTGAGAGGGCATTTTAGGTTGTGCGATGGAATTGTTGGGCTTAGCAGATGGGTCTTTTAACTTGGAACTTGCCATCTTTGTGGGATGGGGCGCTGCCTTGTGTGAAGATGAGTGCTTAGAACTATCACCACTGCTACTGACCTTGGGATTAGAACTGAACTGAATTTGGGTACCTTGATCCATCTTTAGATTAGAGCTAGGACTGTGCTTTGAATGGAGTGGGAACCATGCCTGGGGTTTGCAGAGGACTTGAATACATCCTGGTTTGAGGAGGAATCGTGATCCATCCTTTGGTTTTGAAGAAATGACGATCCTTCCTTTCGGTTTTGAAGAATGCGATCCTTCCTTGGTTTTGAAGAATGGGAGCCTCCTTGTGTTTTGATGAAGAATGTGAGCCCTCCTTGGCTTTGAAGAATGCGAGCCCTCCTTGTGTTTTGATTGAAGAATTGTGAGCCCTCCTTGGGTTTGACGAATGTGATCCCTCCTTGGGTTTGAAGATGAGTAGTGACCTCTTTAGGTTTTGAGGTGAATGGGATCCCTCTTGGTTTGAAGAGGAAGTGAACCACTTTGGCTTGGTTTTGGACTGAATACTGATTATTAGGGCTTCGATGGACCCATCTTTTGGGCGAATGGACCAATCTTTCAATTGCTGCCGTCATTTGGGTTTCTTGAATGCTTGGGCTCGGTCCTATGCTTTGGACTGTTATGTTGATCCTTGGATTTGGATATAGAATGGGTGAGGGCTGTTAGAACTTGCTATGGGAAGTCTTTGCAATGTGGCTGCAAGAAGTGTGATTTTTGGTTGAAGTGCTGTTGGAGCTGGATTTAGGTCTTCCTTTGGTTTCTTTACAGCTAGAAAGGACAAAACAGAACGACAAATCACTATCATGAACCAATTTCTGTTTTCCATCCAAACAGACCTTTAATTCTTATATGCATTCTATGTCAACATTTGAGATGTGCACCAACAACATGTCATGGAGTTTCCCCCTTTTATGGTTGGTGATCGATGTGATTGTGAAAAATTAAAAATATGAAATTTTGGTTCATTTTCTATATTTTGTCACTAATAAAACTCATCTGACAAAACAGTGTAAAAAATTGTATTAGATATTGACATTGTAGAAGAAAATTACCTCCCTTTTATTATGGAAGCAGCATTTCGAGAGCTCCGATGATTCACTCTTGAATGTCACTCGCAAGCCTGGAAAAAATCCCAAGAGTGATTTTCAATCTTGGGATTGACCACGAAAGGTTGTCTGGGCCTCCCGCTATCCTAGGACATCATTTTCATCTCAAAAAATAATGAAAAAAACGCCTTTCGACGGCACTTTTCAAACGAATTATAAGTCGGGAAATTTGGAGGCCACATGGCAGCACAATGGAGAACCTCAAAGGCTCTCCTGCTAAACATCAATATAGGACCTTATCAAGGGCAACCCAATTTGAGTGTACCCTGTTGACAGGCGCAGGCTGTACCACACAAACACCTGGCGAATTATGGCACGTGTCCATGAAGATGAGGCTAGTGATTATTTAGGAAGTAAGTATTATTGTAGTCTCTATAAAAATCTGTTATGTGATTCTATGCGTGTTTATGAAGTTTATTAGGAATGGAAGTACTCTTATTGTAATCATAGTCGGGATATAGGAGGTGATAGGAATCAGAAAGATAAGGGCTACTAGAATTTACTGGTCACCTGATTGCGTTCAAATCGTGTGCAGAAATTTATAGATATTTGAACACAAAAAACTTTTTTGCTAGATGGAAAATCCCAGTTGCCAGACCTATTTATACCTTGAATGATGAATAAATGCTTGGAAATTTGGGTTTTAGACTTCCCTGATGTCACAGGCCTTGAAATAAAGACTTTCAAGATAGTGTAGTGTTGTACTTACAGATTTTGTGTAACATTTCAAAGGGTTTATACTGAGACTGCTGGGGATGGACGGGCGGGGTTCATTCACTCATTTTTTGGAGGGGGGGGGGGGCGGGGAGGGTCATATCATTTTTTAGGTTGGAGAATACTTAAGGCAGGGGTTCTCAATTGGCGGGCCCGCGGGCCAAAATCAGGCCCGCCAACCAATTGATTATTGGCCTTGAATTGCTCCAAACTTATAAAGGGAATCATTAGAAAATTCTGGTGTATTCGCGCCCCTCAAGTAGGGACTTTCAACTATGTTAAGCAAGACTCTGGCCCTTCAGCTAATAGATGGAACCCTGACTTAAGATTTTTCTTTTTCTAACACAGATGGGTCCTATCCTTTTTTGGGGGGGGTGTTAAGGGAGTGACTTATTTTTTACCCACCTCCGTTGGGAAAGAATCATTGTGCCCAATTTTTGCTGGGGGGGTGGTGAACGTTTAGGCTGAGGGGCTATTCAAATTTGTAGAAATCAACCTCGTTGACTCCTTCTATTTGCTCTTTTTATTTTATGCCTGTACAAGGCATTTGGGTATGAGTCCTGGTGTTTGGGAATGCTTTGGATCAATTTCTTTATTAATTTAAAATTAGGAAATTCTACAATAGAGGCTCTAAATGAGACATGCTACATCAGATTGATGGAAACATTTAAATGTAACATTATGGCAGTTTTTAATACGACAACAATTTAGGTTTCACGGAAAAATGCACCTGGCGATCGCGTCAAAATTTTCATCTTGGACAAATTATTTTCACCCTTGGAAATTAGGTCCCAAGAGTGAAATCAATCTTGGAAAAAATCTCTAACAGAAATGCTGCTGGAGGTATAAAATTGTGAATTTTGTGGCAAAGTAGGGGTCGTTAACATGAAAGAAACAGTTGAATAGGGAATCAACATATGTCAAATGAAAAAATTAGTTTTTAATGGCTGTGCTGTAACCAACTCAATTCAAATCACTTCTGAAAATATCCAAATATTTGATTTTGCGGAATAGCGGAAAGTGAAGGATAAGTCTGTTAATTTCCATAACCCTTTCCCGGGGGACTTTGGTCAGAGGACCCAGATTGAATTTCCAATTAAATTCACGAAAGCTGCAGCGTATCCTTGAAAATCAGAATCCTTTTGGCTAAAAACGCCCCCGTCATTTCAATAGTTTGATGGATTGTATGGTTCCCTTCCTTAAAAATACATACGCACCCGGAGACTTCATAATATTTTGTTCTAGATTGTTTTCGAACTCTTTGCATTTGTTTCAAGAATTTATGCAACCTTTTGCAAAATCTGCCCACAAACCCCCAAAGGACAATGAAAAAAACAATATGGGATCTCTCTTTTAAAAACTGAACACGTGGCCAAGTCCAAGATTTGGATCAATTATACCGCGCGCGTACTGAATACAAGTAATTCACGGCTCACTACAGATTCGCTGTGAGAAGTGTGTGAAGATTGTCGAGCAGTTGGAGTAGGAGAAAACGTCCTCGATTTTTTTTGTATACAAATTTCACATTTGGATCGGTGAAAGCATTTTTACGAAGGTCTACAATATTCAGGGAACCTTGTCAACCAACGTAATAATTGCCGATATGTACGAAATTGAGAGCAGGACAGCAGAGGACATATGATACAATTTATGGATGGTGGCCACGGGCGTGTATGCGCGTGAAGGCGGTATAATTGAGCGTGTGCAGGGGTGGTGAATTTACGATATCATACAAGTGCCAGCGGGAAATTAAAAAAAAACCATGGCATTTGTAAGAGTTGTAGGTTCGCGACTCATATACATCGATAGAGGAGACCCAGCTGTATACAGAAACGCCATGAAGGGCCAGGGCTTCCGAGAAGGTAAAAATAAAAAAAAGGTAAAGAAAAAAAATAAATATGAAAAATACAGAGTATCAATGTAAAGAGCTGTAATTATGCACTTGTAAAGCAGCTATCAATTTCCCCAAGGGTTATCATAACTCCCAATGGTCCAGGGAAAGTGTTTCAAGTGAAATATTTTTTTGTTGTAATAATGAAAAATAGTCACTAGATAAAGATTGTAACCTAAAAATACACAAATTCCGAAAAAAAAAAAAAAAAAATTTTGAGATGAGGATCGGATTTTCGTTTCCGTGCAGTAAACATGTGTAGTTAGTATACGTCCCAGTAGATACTGTGTATTTATAACAAAATTTCGGATCCGGCATTTTATAACAAAGTTGTGATTTCTATATGAGGGAATGCGATTTGAGCTGAGCTATTTCATGCAGTGATTAGTATTATGGAAAAGAATATGTGCATGCAAAAAATTGTGAAAAATACCGCAGCACGCTCTGACCATTAATTAGATTGGTCAAACATAATAAGTTACATTGAGAGTACAATACCTGTCAAGTGATAGTGACCATAACACTAGTGCCACGCGGAGTATAATAGCAAATAACACTAGTGCAATGGGGGACCACTGTGTACCGCGTGGGTTTATAATCCGCTAACAAGCGGACCGCAGACGAAGTCCGACCACTGGGTCTTAGTGCTCAGCGTGTCAGGCAGTGTTAACGCGTGTTGGTAAGTGTTAACGCGTGCCGACAGTAATCGGCAATTCAATATTTAGTGTGTTTAAAGTGTTACTTCACAATAAATCATAAACGAAAGAACGGGGTGGGTAATTAAGTATATATCAAGATAGTGTGTGTTACATGACATCTTTATTTTAACAAGTATGAACCAGAAAACCGAGATCCCAAATGCAGTATGAATGTTGTTGTGTAGTTTGTGAATTTACAATCATGCATTTACCGTGCACCGAAAGCTCCAGTCAGGGTCATTATTTTTTTCGGGGTTGCCATTGGCATGAGAAAATAGTGCTACAATTGGGTAATTTTGATGACAAAATTAGCTTTCTGTTATTGTTGCGGCTCATGTCAATAAGTGCAATGTATACGTATAAATATTTTCGTTCTGGTGTTTACAAGTACAGATCGAAATGAGAAGTAACCAATTTCCCGCGATTCCCCCGCGATTGCCCTGCGATTTCACCGCAAATTATCGCGGATGTCACAGCCAAACACCGCAAATTCATGCGGCTTGGCTAACATGAGGGGCGTGACGGAGGGTCAACAGACCATGAGCTACGATCCCGAGGTGAGACTAATACCCGACGGCCGCCGAACACTCTATGTGTTAGCGGTGAGTTGCGGTTGGTTTTGCGATGTAGTGGCTGAATTATATCATGGAGTTACAATGCCGTCAGCTGATTATTTTGGCAATGTAATGAGTCTCCCAACCAAGATTGTTTTTATGATCACTTCCTTGTTATGATCATGTCACGGGATGCACGGAGTTGTGCCGCGGTATAGGCGATGCATGGATTTTTGTAAACATGGGTTTAATGTTGTGGAAAGCGGCCCCGATTTCTCCTTAAATAACTGAAAAATGGTTAAAATAAAAAACAAAACTGTTACAAACCATATGCCCGCTTACGTCATGATTTCATTAGAAAAGGAATTTCCCCGGGAGGAACATTTAGGCTGGCATGTAAAAAAAAAAAAGTAATTTCTACCGTGATGAAAGTTTTCATGTGGCCTGGGTTGTCTCATCTCGAAATAAAGCGGTACGGTCAGTTATAATGAAAACGGGAAGGCGCCTGATTTGCTCATATATAGGATTACATTGCGAACTAGGCCAGGCTAAAAATTATGATTTCTCCACAAATAAATTAAAGTTATGACTTTGTTGATTCCAGTTGTCTAGAGTTGCTAATTTTAGTTACAATATGCAGCTAAATTGAGTAGAATCGGGCAAAATCCCAATTTTATCAAGCCCGGCTAACAGCGGCCGATAAAAATTTAATGAAAAATTCCCATTGTGTAGCGCAGCCAGGCCAAAGGAGTTGCCGATGCAGGTGAAAGCTTGAAACCAACAAAAATGCATCTCAGTGGGTGTAATCAGATTTTGATTTATTCGCTGTCATAAATGATATTGCTTGAGCAATATATACAAGAAAGACAACTGCCGGGACAATTTACAGCCTTTGAAATTATTAAGGCTTACTTAATTGTTCATTTTAGTGCCGTCTATTTACTATATCCCGTATATTTCACCCCATTAATGAATGACTGGTTCCAAACAACATTCTTTATTTATTAATGTAATTAGAAGTAAAACCAAAACAAACAAATAATGAAAAGAAAATGAAGTCGAAAAGTATTTTTAAAATTATTTTACAAAAAATGATATGACATTGAAAATAAAAATGATAACGTGCTTATAATAGCTAAAAATATGTCCTTTCATATGTGGATTGCAAAATTGGAAAAAATAAGCTAAAATACACAGACAACATGGCGATTGAACACGAGGATGATCGCCGTCGCTTGAATTGATTTCCAACATTTAAGCCTAGACACCACAAGGAATTTTCCAGCCTCCGAAACTTATACTGTGACAAATTCCATACTGTTTATATGAGAAAAGATGGCAAATTACAAACGTAAAATGATGGTGGTAAATAAACCTGCGCTGACAACAATCTGTGTTTCTCCACCATTTTTGTAAATAATCGCAGTTTTACTTATCAGACCAAATCACAAGTGATTTGATTTTCTCAAGACGCGTAAAGTGAATGTTTTCTAATACAGATTTTCCTAATATAGTCACCCGGGGTTTCCCGTGTTACCAATTACGGAGGGGTGGAGGGGCGAGTTTGCAGTTCTTATTTTCTATTTTTTTGTAACTCAGGTTCGCCCCAGTCGTGAAAAAATTGTTAAAATCAGGTATAGGCCTACTGATGGACAACAAACTTTTGGGTGTGGAAAACACACATGCAGACGCGATAGCAGCGATGGCATTTTTATAGAAAAAGGTTTCACGACCTTGCAAAAACTGTTAGCGAAAATAATTATGCAAAGGGTCGACCACCTTAACAGGTGCGACATTTCAAGGCCAGGCCCGAATTAGTAGGGCGACGAGCCTAGAATTTCCTGTTGACGAAAAGTGGAAGAGAAGGTCATGTCATGCACCACACAGGAAGGTAGGAAATTGCGAAACTTTCAATTTGATTTTATTCGGAAGATGTCAAAGCATTTAGGAAGATAATTTTAAAACGGGGATTTGGATCAGCAGATGCACGTTTTGCAAACGTTCTCCGATATTCAGGGAGGAAATTACATCGAGTGTTTCTTAATATGTTTCTAGTGAACCTTAAGATTTATACTACCTAATTATATAAATAAACGACATTGGTAATAGTGATGAATGTCGAATGTAATTGGCCAAATCCCAACTTAAAATGCGTGATCGATCGAATATATTTTCCACACCTTAAAGTTGTAAGTTAAAAGTAAGATTACGTATAGCTAAAGCCCAAGTTTCCGCATGCGGAAAATCCCGCGAAATGCGGAATTTGAGTTTAAACGCGGAAAATGCAATTTAGAGATGAAGAGAGAAAAGAAAAAACAAATGTCAAAAACAGTAAAATTTACTTCACTCTTCCCTAAAGTAAAATACTAAGAATTAAACAATGAGGAGTAAATATACCAAATGAGCAATGTTTTACCATGCCCCCTATCGATTTCCAAATCCCGCGCTGATTTAGAATTCTGATAGACCATCAGAAGTAATATCAAAGACGATTGCTACAAGATTGCATCGTGATCGTCTTTGACTGTATATTGCGATATCACGCTGGACCGACTCCCATTTTGCATCAGGAAAACTACGCCGCAATGTTGCAAAAAGGTGCTTTGCGCAGTTCTCACGCTAAATAAATTTAAAAAAGATCGTTGGTATTTCCAGACGTAATAACCACGTGTACGGTGAAAATGACTCCACTGGACTCGTATTTACTCGGTATCACGCCCGATTTCGATAATGAATTAAAACAATTGAAATATGTCTTTTAAAAGTGACGCAGGTTAAGTCTTCACCTAGTAAAAAGCTTTGTGAATGTAAGCATGATTAGTACTGCATGATTTATTAGCCGGGTCATCGATCTCGATTTTGCAAGGTTACTGTAGCTTTATGTAGGAGTTAGAAAGTCGTTCAATGCATTTTTCAAGGCAAAGCGAAATGGGAAAATTTCCATTTTCGGGGAAATTTACAAAGCGGGGAAAAACAAAAAAAAGCGGAATTCGCCATTTTTTACAGCGGGAAGTGGGGCTTTTACTTATAGCCTGAACACGATTTGTTTTTCATTGCTTATTCTCGTTTATCATTATTTTGATGGGATAGCGCTTTTTTCCCTATACTCGAGCGATTTCCATTACTTAGCACACATGAAGAAAACGTGCACATCGCCATTTGCAAAGTCATTAATTATTAATGCACCCAGGGCATGTGAATATTTTTACAAATGATCTTCAGAAAAATAATGTCAAGCAGAATGGTTTTTTTTTTTATTTGCGTTTATGCTCCCTATTAATATCAAGTCGTATATTAATTCAAACATTGTAGATTTAGTTGACAATACTGGTTTCGTCTTTCAACATTAATTGGGGTGTGCAACCTACGGAAATTCTAATAAATAAGCTGAATGTTCCGGCTGATGTTTTCATCAACATTATTATATTTAACCAAAAAAACTTTGTGGGGAACCAATACCTTTGAGTGAAAAAAAAACCACAGAATTAATGCATGGGAATATCTTTAAAGTTTTTTTTGGCTTTAAAGCTACATGTAGCAATTGCTTGAATTAAATGAACATGGAATACATAATGTCCGCGAGCTCGCGCGAATGCTTGAAATAAACGAGTGTAATGTGGTTAAACGAATAAATAATAACCAAATCTATATGATAACAGCTACCAATATAACGCGTTTTGTCTTGTTGTTGTTGTTGCTGGATCGGGCAGTTTTCCCTCCTGGAATTTTTGAGCAGAACCAACATACATACGGAATTCCGCGAAACCATTTTAGCTATACTCTGTAAACCGAAGTACAGTAATTCAATAAATTCCCACACAAGTCTCACAAGAATGCTCGTAATGTCGTCTTATACATTCCAGTATTTTGCGTATCAATGTAAGAGCTTTGTTTTGTTCGTACACCCATGCGCTTTGTCTTAAAATGCGCGCGATTAGAGGTTCCATTTATTAGACTGCGCCTAAGAGTGTATGAGCGTGTTTGTATGCAAGACCGATAATGTGCTGCGTCAGCGCATCGATTAATTTACTTTGTACTTCTAGGTTTACAGAGTACATGTATAAGTATCATTTGATTGTCACAACCACACTATCACGGCCCGGAGGCCTCGATATAATCGTCGGCGTTCGGCGTATCGGCCGAGCTTCTTCTTCGAAGATTTCCCCGCGAAACCCACCAGCGATTTCACCGCAATTTCCTCGCGATTATTTTTGCGGGTTCACCGTGTTTTTTTCTCGCGAGTTCCCCGCGATTTCACCGCAATTTCCCGCGGGTGGCCTGGTTAATCCATTTCGATCTGTACTGTAATAAAAGCACTTTCATGTGATCTTAGAGGCCTTCTCAGGATAAAGTCATCATTTCACAGCCAAATTAACCGTGAGAATCTCGTTAGGAATTAATGAAAAAGTCACGTTTCCAAAGCCCCAATTTGCACCCCCGACTCTCCCAGCTTCTCCTATAGGTACCAGGTGCCGCATACATGTTAGGTCGCAACCGCTAATTTTTTTTATTACTAAACCCTTTCACCGAGGTTTTATTTTAATGGATAAGACAACATATTTCCCGACGTATTCAAACAGCATTGAGTTATAGACAAGAAACAGTACTTATTTCGTGGTCTTTTCGATACCCCTCTCTTTTGGATGAGTGACACATTTTTATTTTATTGTGCGAAATGTTTTTACAAAAGCATAATTATTTAGTAAACACTACGGTAATCTGATGATAAAGGAACGAACACCCCCACCCCAATCCTCAGTTGGAAATAGTAAAATTTGGGGAAAAATAATTTATAAGTTAAATAATGTTTCAATACCGGTAAATTGTGCGAATGTGAATGAGAGGAAGAAAAAAAAAACCTACTTTGAAGGAGATTTGAACCTCTATCCACTTGAACTTGAAGGATATTAAACAGTCCATGGGAATATCCAATTATCACTCTTTCATTTAAATAAGTTTTATTTTGAACAAATCTTCAAAAAAATACAAAACACGCGATATTATTTTTTCTTTTCATACCACTTTACATTATGCAAACACTTTTTAGTATAATCACACTTTCTAAAGGGACCAAATAACGATAAAGGTAAGCTTAATTAGAAGCTGCATGCCTGCTTAACACGTGCACGGGACATCGAGCCTCCGAATTTCCACACACACACATCAGTTAACCCTAACAATTTCAGCGTTGTTTCACACCAACCATTTTAAAGT
>JAMKCH010042493.1:0-13441 GCA_023653785.1 Ophioderma brevispina | reverse complement strand
AACCTAGTATGTGGCGTCCACAAATTACTCAAGTCTCACAAGTTGGCAAAAGTGGTCCTTTCCAAACAGACACACATCAGAGTATTTAAAATGAACAAAATGATATTTTGCATAAAAAAAAGGTAGGAACATGCGGGTTTTGGCCCCAATGATATGGAAAATGACGAGTTTTTAAAATCAACATATATTTTTTAGAGCCATACATGGCACAATATTTAAACAATGAAACTAATAACTTAAGGGTAATCAGTGGTCCTTTATAGGCGAATAATGTCCTTGAGGTCGGTATGGCGACCATTATTTGTATTTTTTTCCCGCCGAGATACATTTGAGCCCATAGATGATACTACAAAACCTTTATTTCTATACTCTTCATAACAAACTGATTTATTTTGTATGTTTTTGTTTGTATGGTTTTAAGTTAATATACTTATTTATGTGTATTTGTATGCTGATAATGAAAATAATGATAAGAAAATGCGTTTAGCGGCTCATTATTTAGAGGTTTTTTTTTTTAAATGCTGAATATTTTAGCTTCGAGTGCCTTGGCAAAAAATCAATGCACGCGCGCGTCAGTTTGAGGACGAATAATGGCACAAGCCCCACGGGCGCGTGCCATTATGAGTCTGGTCAACGACGCAAGTGCATTGATTTTTTTGCTAATGCACGAGAAACTCAAAATATGCAGACATAAAAAAAAAAAAAAAAAAAAAAAAAAAAAAAAAAAAAAAAAAAAAAAAAAAAAAAAAAAAAAAAAAAAAAAAAAAAAAAAAAAAAAAAAAAAAAAAAAAAAAAAAAAAAAAAAAAAAAAAAATAACCTAATTCATAAACGATATTACAAACATCAGCACACGGTTTTTTAATAACCCAAAAAATCCCTGAAATACGTCATGAATCTATGCAGTGATGTTTGCAACGAATTAATGCAAATACCCGCCCATAAAATGAATCAATCCAAGTTGCGAGTAAACGTACTACCACATCGCGTACGCTCATTTACATACGCACCGTGCAATCACAAATATCAATTCATGATTTTTGCCCAATCAAATATTGCTCCTCTTAAAATAAACGTTTATGAATGCAGAATACTGGGCCGTAAACTGAATCAATCACTAATTGGTATATAGATTTAGTATAACCAACTACCACCAATCGACATTTCGACGCTAACTCCGGTGAGGGTGCTACCTTCACATTTGTTGCGCCAAAATGGATGTGAAATTAATTTTATGGAAGATTAACGAAAGATTTTAACGTTTTTTTGCGCACCGAGGGGAATAATTTACCTGGGGTTTTTTAACGTTTTTTTTTTTTTGCGCACCGAGGAAAGTTTACCGGGGTGGTAACTCCTCCCCTTTGTAATAACAGGGTTAATGTCACTATCCCCCCCCCCCCCCCCCCATATAAATTTGGTGTATTTGCTTTCTAAATGTAAACGATGAAAATATTTCACTCCCCAAAGAGTGCAACTCTTGTAAAACACTCAAAAATGAATGGTTGTATTTACAAAGTGCGAATTTCCACTCAAAAAGTGAAAACCACTCCAAAAAAAAAAAAAGTTATTTCCCATCCACTCATTTGAGGAGTTAACGAAGGACAAAACATCTTTAGAGGGAGTAAAACGAAAGACACACAACAACGAGTGGAAATCCACTCCACACTATTATTAAGTACAAACCACTCGTTTCAGAGTGGTTTACAGAGTTTCACTCGTTTATATTATTGAGTGAATTTGTCACTCGTTTACATTTAGCGAGTGTACAATGTTAAAACAACTCTACAAAACTTGAATTCTTTTTCACGACGCACAGACGTAGGTTCAATAAGAACAAGTAATAATTAAAAACTCCAAAATTAAAACTGTGAAATAACATCAATCCCTCATGAAGTATCGAAAGGTAAATTTCAAACACCGATTTAGGCCTTAAATCTTGATAGACCCTATTAGCGATTTTATCTGAAGTCGCCATCTTTGTCCAGCGAATACGTATTCGTTTACAATTTGTCCTGTGTGCTTTTGATATTTTTGGACACGCAAAGCTATCGATACGTATCGATTGTTTGTGAAACCCGTTTTATACACATGGGTGTTATTCGACTTCAGCTATTTGGTTAGGAGATGTAATTTCACTTTTATATTTTTGGGTACAATTACAGAGTACATAAAATGCAACCCGAATCAACTATTAACTCAATTTGAACCAAAATCAGACTTCGACACTATGTGTCGTGACAACGATATGTCATCTTTAAGTCTATTGTCATACTGACTTTTGATTGAGTGGTTGATCAACAACTAACTGCCCGTCAAAGGGCTTTCCTAGTTTTGAAATATCAGCAAACGCCTCAGCTCCTTTTGCCACTCAGCGTGCATTTCAAAGGCAAGTACCAACAAACCAGCCAACCGCCATATACCAGACAATTAGGGAATAAACTAACTACCTAAAGTATCGAGGATTTTGGAACCAGTGCGAACAGTACAAGAGACGATCTGTAGCGGCCATTCAGGACGAATTTTGGCAGAAATATCAGAACCGTCAGCCAATGCTCTCTTGTCTTGTCTTGTAGGATACTACCAACGCCCCAAAATGAAAGCAAAGCGGATAGGGTTGAATTTGCACGCAATGCGCATTTTTGTTACTTGAGTAGTGATTGCGATTGCTTGCTTTAGTGATTAATGGTCGGTGATATTGGTTTTTCTTCTGGCGGAGAGTTCCAGTCTCGTGTGTTAACGTATGAATGATTTTAAGTAGCAGTCGTTAGTAGCTTGAAATGACAATAACAGTTCTTGTTTATGTGGCGAGTAAGCCGTGTGACCGGGTGCAGTAGCTTTTGAACCGGATAGCAAGAGAACCATCCCGTGCCTTGTGAAAAGTTTGTGAGCCTTGCAATTTTCCACGGTAAGAGGGGTTCGATAGACCCATCGCAACTCCTACATCATATTGGTGCACAACTGCTGTAACGACTATAAATAATCAAATTCATGAGAATCTGAATAGATTCGAGCTTATCAATGAGGGCTTGGGTATATATGATCCAAACATATGACCCCCTTATTCGAAATGGGGTCTAACAAAAGTGATATATGCCAGGAATTTAATATGCCGTTCTACAATGCATTAAGTTCCTAAGTACAAAACCCAGAGTGCGGGTAGTTTTGGCAGCAATATGATTTATATGATGGTTCCATTTTTTTCAAATCACTGGCTAATTTCTCCCAGGTAATATTACAGGATGTTTGTTGAAGTATGTATCCATTCAATGTGTACTCAAACTGAAAAGGAGATCTAGCTTGGGTTATTCTCATCACATAACATTGCTGTGTCATTGAAGGGCTGATCATTTGCCCATTTATTCTGCGCCAATCAGCAGTTTGTTGGATCTTGTTGTCAATTCTTTCGTATCAAATGGAGATGTCACAGTGCGGATATAAAACGAGTTAGTCTTATCTGCGAGCGCGTAAATATTAGAAAAGATTCCAGAAGTTCATATCATTAATAAAGCTAATAAACCAAAGTGGTCTGTCACAGTGCCTTGGGGTACAGAGTAAACCACGCCAATTCGAGAAGTCCACCATGTGAGCATCATGCACGTTGTTGTCTTTCATTCCATGATGTCTTAATCCATTCATGTAGCTTACCTCCTGACACCGCCTTCCATGGAGGAACTTGGCTAGAACGTCGGTGCGGTACCTTATCAAAAGCATTTTCAAAATCCATCGACTATTATGTCAGTTGTTTTCCTCGTCCGCTGTCAGATGTGATGAGGTGAATATATTAAAGGTGCAACGAGAGATTTCACCTATCACGCGTCGTCGCCCGCATCACATACTGTCCGTATTTAACATTTTTTATAGGTTTTTTGCGAAATTCCGCCAACTTACTTAATAAGTCATCGAGTTCTTGCCATCCACAAAGTTATGTGAGGATGCCTAATTAATTAGTTCATAATCAGAGTTTGTCCATGTTTTCCTCAAAATAGCATATCCGTCTTTCACATACTGTCGTATTTTTAAAATCTCCATTCATTTACACGTGTTTGCTTAGCGTCGTATTTTGCGATCCCAAACTACAGGATTTCACAACAGACCTATTTTGACGTATTTCCATCGTTATTTCGTAAACAGCTTTCACATAGTGATCTATTTTACGTACATTGAAAACACCGGTGTATTATTCGTGTAATTTTTGCAATATACATTATTTGTGATTTCACACATACAGACTTATAACTTTTGTAGCCTAATTAAGATAATATAATTGCAGTAATTTACACGTTGGATTTAAGGTTTATATTGGACCTTAAAATGCTTTCTTCAAAAATTATTCAAAAAACTAAAAAATTAAAATTGTTTCTTTTATTCTTTCGTTTGTAACCGTATAGACATGAAATGACGCGGTGGATTTTGAATTGCGATTTCTCGGAAAACCGTGTTTTTGTAAAATACTACAGTATGTGATGTGGGCGAACGACGTGTTCCGAACAAAATCGAAAGTACTGCTTTTTGCTCTCTGGTGCAAAGTTTTCTATCAAAAATATCCCCATCTGAAAGGCTTAAGCCTGATAAATTTTTCCTTTGGTGCAAAACTTTGAAATTTCTAAATTCCTCAAAGACAATACTAAACTCAAGCCTATGTTTTTAATAGTGAAATATATGGAAATCAAAATCGCCTTTTTTTTTTTCTCTCTCTTTTTTAAGACATTTCTGTAGGCCAATACAATATAAAGAAATCTTTGATTGTCCTAATAATTCTATATTAAAAATTAGTTTAGACAATATTTGGGTGCCTTGAAATCTCTCGTTCACCTTTATGATCCGGTGTAGAAGTAACCATTGACCGGCGTATTCATAGTCCGTAACAAAATGGTGAACAATAGGGCAATCGATCAGTTGACTCTTTACGCAGCATTGTTATTTCACGCTTTATTCCGTTATCGTCCTATGTAGGCCCCGAACTTAGACTCCCGACGGACTAGATCCTGCTTTCACACCGGGACTCACATGATGGTACTTCTCAAGCCAGCTGTTCTTGGCAGCAAGGATTTATGTTGATCGAGATGATTCATGACTGTAGAGTATATGATATGCTCCATGACTTAACTGCACCTGAGTTACATCTAACCGTCTGTAATTAAGTGGAAGTGTACGATCCCCTTTCTTCCCTTTCTTATATTTCGGGCTGATTATTAGCTTGAAGCACCCTGGGAAGCTTCCCAGTTTGCAAATGATATCTAAAAATAGTAGTTAGAGCTGGGCTATAACCTCTGCAGTAGTCTTCAAAACCCAAGGTGTACTACCTGTCCGGCCGATGCTTTTGATATTTAGTGTTCTGTAGGATCTCCTTAACCCCTTCCTCTCTTATGTCCACGTGTTGAAAGTAGGGATATATCGTCAAGGGGAGGTGGCCTGGCACTTCACCTGGCTTCTCTACATTAAAACTGAGCTAACTGGTTGTTTAGCAGTTGAGCTTTGGATTTGTTATCAGAGACCAGCTTGTCGTTCCCATACTTTGAAGGGACTGAATACCACAGTGCATCATTTTTTTAAAAAAAGTTTTATTGGTAACTGTAGAACTGTTTGGCTGATTCCAGTGTTGTATCTTGAATATAGCGCCGTTCTGGTTTTGATGGGTTCTTTCTTAATTTTCCCGTTTGAGTTCCATGAAGACTTGTCCGGCTTTCAGACTAGGTTTCTAGTGTGTTATAAGCCCGTTGTTTCTCTCTGTTATACCTTTTAATTAGTCTGGTTATCCATATGTGGGGGTCCTGTTTCCCAGATACCATTTTAGAAATGATATTGGGCAGAGACTGCCGCTTGACCTGTTTCTTTAAATTCCGTCCATAAGATCTCTGTTGTCTCGGTAGTTGATTCTTTACTTTAAATCATTGCTTATACCCTTTATCTCCTGACAAAGACTCCACATTGGCTTTCTTATAGATAAAACACCCTGCGCGCTTCCGTTGTTCTTCTTAGCTTTTTTGTATTTATAATAATCACATGGAATGGCTGTGAGTCCCTCAGGACTGGCATTGGGGTAGCATCTTCAACAAGAGAGGGGGGGAACTTGTAGTAA
Source organism: Ophioderma brevispina (assembly GCA_023653785.1). Lineage (NCBI taxonomy): Eukaryota > Metazoa > Echinodermata > Ophiuroidea > Amphilepidida > Ophiodermatidae > Ophioderma > Ophioderma brevispina. The sequence goes on along the minus strand of JAMKCH010042493.1, from coordinate 7,364 downwards.
TAAACAATCTCACGTATTGGCAATGTCTTGTGGGAACTGACTAACGCTCAAAACCAAAGATTTTAGCAATGTCCAGACAGTGAGGCTTCACGTTAGAAACCTAGACCTTGTGGGAAACGGATAGATTGTGCCAATTTAATTCATACAGGTTATAATCACCAACCGATCCAGACATTGCTATAGCTCCTGGTGTTAAGCTTGTTGAACTCCTTAAGTACTCGCAGTAGTAACCCTCGTGTCAAGGGTGAACTTTCAACCGGATAACCAAACTGGATTTGAAGGTCACCCGTACAAGATTCAAGTTAGACACTCTCTGCTTCCTGGTGATCACCAGAGACGCTTGACATTTGCAGGTGTGATCATCACAGGCCGAGAAGAGTCACTCGGAGCTTCTGGATGGAGATGGGTCACATTCCGGAATGATACCGCTTGAACAACCGAAATTTCACGCCACTATGCAGATAACCTAACAAGCCCTGAATTTGTACCTATATGGTTCCACCTTCTCAGGAAAACTACTGTTTGAGTTTGGCCTTCTAAGGAACGAGCATGCTTATTGGATCGTAATTTTTTTCCCAAACAATGTCACTCTCGAGCTGCATATATAGCTATGATTAACAACATTGTTGCCCAAGTTGTGCACGCTAGATATGGAGAGGGCGGGATGACGCAGGTACCACGACTCTGATGGTGTCAGAAGGGGACCAGCACACCGCGCCATCATGGTAGGGACAGCACTTCAGAACATTTCCAACAGATTCGTTCGGATTGGGGCATGTTTTTAGAAAGTCCCCTGACTTAACGCCTGACTTTTGCCTTTAGAGTTACTTGACATCAAGTTTTTGCAACAACCCCTTGAACATCCAGGAGATGACCAGGGGAATCAAATGAATTCAACCGCCTTGAGAGGGAGAATCGTCCGGCGTGGCCGTTTCATTTCCGATGATTGGTCGGGTTCATCAATCATCAACTGAATGGATATCAGGTGGAAGGACGTGCAGGAGGACACTTTACAGGGTGGACATTGAAATACAACCTATAAGTGGGACACACCCTTCAAAGCAAGCATGACCATTGAACTATAAAAACGGTGGATGATTGACTTTAGTACTTTAATCACAAAAACATAACCCGGATTTTGTTGAAATAAAAAAAAGTAAAGGTTGAATAAGGTATGGTATTCTGTAGTGGTTCATTTCTTTTATCAAGTTGGAAATGGGGCCTGAAAGCAACTATTACAGTACCTGATAAGATCCTGTGTATAGTCCCACACCAATAAACTTTGACATTTTCACAGGGAAATACAATTAAGTGGGCTTAAATATAATCGGTGTTTTCTTTTTTTTTTTTTCTAAAAGCTAAACAAAGTTGATGACTGTGCATACAGCCCGGCAAGGCGTTTGAATTTAATATCCGATTTCAAATGGGTACCTGGTACCTTTAAGGTTCTATTGACAACAAGATTCGCGGAATCTCTTTTTCAGCAATAATGTTTGCTCTGTCGGAGAAGTCCTGAAGATGACGTTGTTCGGCAGTTCAAGAACGACAGATTTTCCATAGGTCCCTAGAGGATAGAAAGCTTTATCACTTTAGCAGGAAAAAATACTCCACCAGCCGTCGATCGCAAAGTCCACTCTAAAGGCTGACGCAAAAGATTTCGAAAAATAACTTTTTTGTTTAATAATTAAAATAATCAACTAGAACGAAGATGGTCCTTGGGTCATCGCACATGACAGTGACCTCAATCGTGCACGGCGTTGGGCAACAGAAATGAAATGGGAGTGATATCTCCATATAGCTGTGCTTTGGTCCTTGTGCTCACGCCAGGTATGTTTTGTACTCGCATAAAGAAGCTTGGTGTAGGTGCCCTCCAGTCTATCCTGTAGTTCTTTCTTCGTGGTCAAGGTCTCAGATCCATATACAGGATACTCTCTCACAGGCTCTAAGAAGTTCGCTTGGTTGAATGGAGATACCAGATTGCCATAAGTGGTTGTAGTTTATTGCACAGGCATTCCAAGCTTGTCCTTTTTCGTGACAGTAAGTCTTTCTTGCTGTCGGCAACATAGGACCCTAGATACTGAATCCTGACCTCTTTGAGTTGCTACCATCTGCTGTGCAGATAGTTTGATGATCGTCTTCCTCATGACAGTCATATATTCAGTCTTCTTGGGATTTAGATGTCGGTCCGACTTTGTCTGCAGCATTCGCAAGTGATGTTAGTAGATCTGTGCACCACATATCAGATCGGCCGTTAGAGCTAGATCATCTGCGTAGTCAAGGTCGGTGAGATGTTGACCCAGGTAATCTCAGACGTCACATGTTGGAAGTTACCATGCCACAACAGGGTCGTCGCCTCTTTAACCTACATTGATGTGATTGCTCGAGACATCAGCATGATCCATCCTGACAAGATCCCCAACCTAATGAAAAACAGGGACTTTGGCGCTACATGGTGAACTAGCATCGTACGGCTGCGGCCGTTAGATAGATAGAAAGTACTGGGTCACAAATACGTGCCTAATTCCAAAGTTTGAAATGAAACTGATTTTTCGTTTTATGTAGTAAACATTTAGTTATGCAAGCATACTGGACCATAGGAAACTGTGTGTAACAAATATTCCAAATCCTGATTTATTAGTAGTTGGTGTTTCTCTAGAAGGACTCGATTTGAGCTTAGCTTATTTTACACATTGATGTAGTATGCGTGGACAAACATATGTATATACATGCAAAAATATACACAGTTGAGGGCGCCCTCCTCAGGAAATCTCTGAGTCAGCCTTTAAGAAAACAATGCATTGATTTTCCAAATATAAAGCACCTATCGCTTCAAGACGACCGGCATGCAGTACTGTCTTTTCTTTTATACACATGGTGACAGGCAGACTGTTATATTGCCTCTATGGGGGTGTTGGGAGTCTGAAGGGAGACTAACTGTAGATCTGGGTTTAAACCAGGGTTATCCTACAAGAGGGGACCTTTTTTTCCTTACACATACTCTAAAGTTGGCAACGGGTGAGAAATTCCTCATGGATGGGCTTTCCAGCCCATCCATGAGGAATTTTCGCACCCGTTTACAGTTTAACTTTCCTCACAGTATTTTGAAAGGAAAAAGTCCCCTCTTGTAGACTAACCCTGGTTTAAACCCAGGTCTAAATTAGTCTCCCTTTCAGATACTAGCCTATAAATCCTGATACAATACTGCAAATAATCTACCAACTCTGCATATCAACACTAGGGCGAAGTGTTTCTTGTTTGCATTAATATCCCCACCTCCACAGCTAGTTACCCTCATATCTTAGACACACCACATTCTGAATTGTTCATAGGAAGTACACTTGAACACATTTGAAAATTACTTTTTGCAACATTTTTTTTGCCACCTACCTGAAAAAAATCTATATACAACCAGTTTGTGTAAAGTTCTGTAAGGTTTCTGTAACCCGGTAACAGATCATTATATTCAATTTATCATTAGGTGGATTTCATTTCCTTTTGAAATTATAAGAACGTTTTCAGGGGTACTTTCTATGTTAGAAATCTTCTCAAGCTATATACAATAGATAAAATAATAATGTAATCAACCAAAACCGAGTAGAGCACACCCGACATACCCTATAGCACGAATCATTGGAAAGCTTGTTTATGCCCTTTTAAATTGACAAATTAGTTGCCTGAATGGATCGTTGGCTCATTTAGTCAAACATCCATTTTGGGCAGGCAAATATGATTTTTTGAGATATTTACCTAATTTGCAAGATATTTCCATATGTACCCCTCTAAACGTCTACGTGTAACAAAATCTTTTATTTTTGGCCTTAGGGTTAGGTATTTGTCATGTAGGCCATAAATAAAACAATTTTGTTCCTGTTTAATTTTAAAGAGGGGTACATATGGAACTCTTTCCTGGTATTTTGTTTACAGGATAAATAATTTGTTTTACACTTGATAAACAGCATAAAATTGGGTCACGGTTGTGATGTTGTAAAGCTGTTAGACCCTGGTGAAGTGTTTTAGTATATTCACCGCATTCGCAAACATAAACCTTGCCTATGGCAGAATCCCACGGCTTTGATGTTATGTATAGCGCAGCGCAGAAAGATGGTATGGAAGCAAGTTTGAATTAGGATGAGGGAAAAATAACGATCAGCTGGGTTGCATATTTAATTTTAGTGATTCTTCCAACAGGCCGGAAGGCCAAACATTAACATCATCCAGGACATTGGAAATAATTCCTGCCTTATGTGTATACTTTTTTCATCATTCCTATTTTAATGTCTTACCTGTTCATTGCCTATACGGTTTCTTACAATTCGCACACCTTAACTCGAATGATCAAAGTGAACTTTGGATCAATGCTTTCTACAGTTACTTGGAAATAGTATTTTCTAAATGGAAATAATTTGACAAATTCGGGAGTGTCTATTTTGAGATTGTAGTTTTTTTGTTTTGAACATTAGACTTATATAGCGCTTCTGTCGATGTCATTCGCAATCTACTTTTTTCCCTCTATGTCCTCGAAAGAGTTAGGTCTCTAATTGTTTATTTTGTGTTTAAAAACCGTATTAGAAGAATTAATTAAATATTGTTGCCGGCGTCATGTTTAGGGACTTCATAAGAAAAAAGATACAAATATGTCCTGATTACATTATCTAAAACAAATATTTGGACAGACGCGATTTTGATCCAAAGGTCACAACGAACGCGTCTCTTGATTGCGCAAGCACTATTGAGCGATGTGCAAGTTGAAAATGCCGACTTAATTCCTATAGCTTTTTCTGTTTCGTCGGTTTTTTTCAAAAGTCTTTTACAGGTTATTCCACTTGTTAAGTACTCTAATCAATAGTACCCAACACCCTATGATGAACCCCTAATTTACCTTCAGAATGAAATCCAAGTTCGGTCCATTTGCATAGGCATACGAAATTGACTGAACCCCAACCCATTTTTAATATGTCAAATGACCACGTACAGACATTTCCCGTGATCCTTCGTCAAGAAAAATGACAAAAAACCACTACTCTTGCTCTTTTCCTCTTGTCCTCTCTTTTCTTCTTCGCCTTTTCATTTTTTGCTTTCTTTTCCTATTTTCTGCTACATGTCACAGAAATATGGATGACATGAAATCTCTCGTTGCCCCTTTTTTTTTTAATCATAACTCTAACCTTCTCACCAAAATCCAGACTTCTTATTCTAAATCGAACCCTAACCTTGAGCCTCAACAATTATCCCCAACCCATATGACGGAGGGGTAGCAAATGGGGGGACTCTCTGTTGCATTCAGACGCCGCACATTCGTAATTTTCGGTTTTTGATGCTGTTAAGGAGAGGTGTCTGAGCTTTGGCACCATAAAATCGTTTTCTAGAGTTTGTAATTTGGGGCATCCGATGCTTGGTTTCACCCAATATTGTGTTTGCAATCTCTTACCCTTCTAACGCCATTAATTTTCATAAAACTCTTAACACAATTGCCCCCTTGCTTGCATGGGGCAGAATACCCACTATATCTGCAATTTGTTGCCAAAAAGAGGCATTTGAGCAGTGGCGTACCCATAGGGGGGGAATCTTCCCCCCCCCGAAAAATTAGTGAATTTTCTGCAAAACGTTTCTCACCAATATTACAGTGAAAACAACAAAGACCATATACTATACAACAAATTTTATACTCGTAAATCGCGTTACAATCATCCGGTGCCTATATAGGACGATTTCGAAATCCGACAAGAGATCACACAAAAATTGATTAGAGCGCCCTCTAGCGGTAGGTCGGTTTTTTGGCACGCTCTTCGTGCGAAGGTTGTTATCACTGCCGTAGATCCCATGAACACCATGCTGGCCTAGCTTGCCCTTTCTTATGCGGTGTACCGCGAGCTGAACGACCAAAAACTGACCCTTGTGCTCAATTAACGATTGATATAATTGAAGTTCAGTTTAAACGTGTTTTTGTTGTTGAGAGAACTTACAGGAATTCACTGGACGAGTTAGAAATTCCGTCGATTTGTTAAATCCTATTCATTCTTGTACCGACCAGAATGGAATCCTGGATTGAACATCAACAAGATTAACCAAAATAAGTCGAGATCAATTTGCCTGGTAGCGTAAAAGTAAACGTTGAAGTCAATCTCTGACAAGGCAATTTATGACGGTTGTTTAAGCACGACTTAACCCCGCATTAGTATGAATTATTTTCCAAAAAAAGGTGTCCGATCTCTTTTTCTGTCTTATTCTATGATGCTTTTTTGAGAGCTGGTTTGGTTAGAACTTCGTTTTATGGATTTATCTCTTTTGTAATATGGAAACGGAAAGGATGTTCATGTATTTCTTTGAGGAAAAGAATATTCCTTAAATACTTCTTAATTTCTAATCTCTTAATTTCTTAATGAAACAATACCAAAGTTCAAATATTTCCGAAAAAAAAATTGATTTCAATCTGTTATCTATATGATTCCTTGTGATTATACAGGGCCGTACGCAGTATTTTTTTTTTGGGGGGAGGTGCGGGACTTCAAAAAAGTGGATCTTTTGGGTTAAAAGTGGACCCTAACCCCCATAAATGGTTCACGGTCCTTTTTTTGGTGACTTTTTTGAACATTTTTTCACCAAAAGGTGGACTTTGGTGTCAAATTCGCTAAATTTGGCTTTATCCAATTTTCAGTATAAAAGTGACTTTTGCCCCTTTCCTCGAATTTGGGCCCCCCCCCCCCCCCTGGTACGGGCCTGCTGATTATCTAGGGGATTTTTGGACTTTTTTTCTGATTTTTGTTGGAATCTGATAAGTACATGATTATGAAAATTTGCGTCACAGAAATAAAGCAACACGTGTAAAGTTTGCATAAAAGCTTCGGAATAGAAAACTATGTAATCGCTCCACAAAATCCGTTGAGTGACGTCCGTTCGGAACTATCATGATGAGTACGATTTCGCGACTGTGGACGAACCAACAACTATACTGTCTTGTGCAGAAACTTCAGACCACAGCGAAAAAGAACACCACACAGTAATCCAAATCCAAAGTGAAGTCTTTGACCCGAGTGTTCGCAGAGTCGTACCGACGGCAAATTGGAAAGGCGGAAAATTCCCAATGACCCAAGTGTCCCGGGGTATGATCAAGAAACACTGAATGTGGAATTGTTTAGTTTAGATTGATTGACTCATTGATTCTAAAAAGAAGAGTTGCTCCATTTAGTAATCCGATTACCCATGGTTACTCTCAAAAAGGGAAGGTTCTCATAATAGAGAGGTAAAGAGTTACGTCATCTTTAGAAATTCATGGTCTCGCAGTTTGCCGACCACAAAGAAAACAGAGAACCAACAATATAAAGCAATGGCTGCCTACGTTTCTTCCACTTATGTGGGGCCCGCTT
>JAMKCH010042492.1:0-12953 GCA_023653785.1 Ophioderma brevispina | reverse complement strand
CTGGCCCAACAGTAACTCGACCCACGCCAGGGGTGGCAAAAATCGGAGCTGGAAGCGCCGCTCCGAGGGAATGGTTGAAAGTCTTGTAGTATCTATGTGAACATTGCATGTTGCTCCTGAGGAAAAAACATTTTTTGCACCCCTGCGTGACTGGGTCTACATTAACTCGTCCACTGGTCCGAACCAGTAACTCGTCCTGGTCTAACAGTAACTCGCCCCCTGGTCTACGGTAACCGCCCACTGGTCTAACAGTTACTCGCCCACTGGTCTAACCGTATTAGTCCCACAATCCCTGCGTGGGTTTCCTATGTTTTCCTTCATCCTACCCTAGTGCTACTCCTGAGACTATACCAGCACGTGACGTTCAAGCTTATGATACAATTTGGTACAGTCTAACAGTACTCGCCCATTGGTCTAATCAACTCATCTATTAACTTATACTAGGCGGTCCCGGGTGTTCTCGTCACCTGTCTTTCGCGATCACTGGGTTTTCGCGACTCACCTGGCATGAATGACCCCAGGTTTTGCGTGCCTTTGACCCGGATGACCTGATGACCTCCGTTATTGATCTTTAAATTTTTTGCATCATCAATACGCCCCGCCCACCAAGTTTTCGTCTGTTACACCAACAACCAACCACACCCTCCAGTTTGCATGTCCATACCCAACATTTACTTTCCTAATTTGACCTCCTTTGACTCTTGAATGACCCCTAATGATCTTGTCGTTACCTAAACATTTTCGGCATCAAAATCGACACACCCCCAAGTTTCATGTCCATACATCATTTACCTCCTTTGACCTTGAATACCCCTAATGCTCTTGTCGTGACCTTCAAAATTTTCGCATCAAACAATCTACTCGGCCCGCCAAGTTGCCATGTCCAACCAACGTTTACCTCATTCGACCTGGATGACCCCTGATGACCTTGTCATGACCTTTTAAAATTTTGGCATCAAAAATGACCCAACCCGCCAAGTTTCATGTTCCAGACCCAAACGTTTAACACATTTTGAGTCATTTGACCTTGAATGACCCTGCTGCACTTTGATCCACTAACCATACAACCTCGGTCTTCGGATGGTCAAGATGCACCCACCCAACAAGTTCCAGGCACGTGAGACTCCGGTCTCCAAGAAACCAACTTTTAAACCTCATTTGACGTTTGAATGACCCCGTGAATGACCTTGTCGTGCCCTTCAATTTTCGTCATCCAACAATCGAACCCACCTTCCAAGTTTCAGGTCCATACCCAATGTTTACCCCATTGAACCTTTCTTTTTGAAGACCTTGAATGACCTCTATGACCTTTGATCCCTAACCAATACAAACTCGGTCTCGGAAGTCCAGGGTGCACCCCCCACCAAGTTTCAGAACGTGCGACCCTCGACTCCGAGAAACATGGACAGTGGTTCCTTTACCTCTTTGACCTTGAATACCCCCGATGACCTTTAATCCACTAACCAATACAAACCGTTCTTCGAAGGTCATGGGCCCCACCCACCGAGTTCAGGAACGCCGACCCTCGGTCCCTCCGCTAAAATAGATGCGTTCAGACATACCAGACAGACAGATGACCATACAGACACCTGACAGACCACCGTATTATTATATAGACTGGGCGGTCCCCGGTTTCGCGATTGCCACGCTGGGTTTCGCGATCACCTGGGTTTCGCAATCAACTGGCCGATGAATGACCCTCAGGTTTTTCGCGGTGACCTTTGACCTGGAATTGACATCTGAGACCTTGTTTTGACTTTTAAAATTTTTGGGCATCATCAATCGCCCCCCCCACCAAGTTCGTCTGGAGACACTAAAGTTTACCCAATTTGCTTGAATGACCCTGATACCTTGTTGTGACCTTGTTAAGATTATTGGCATCACACTCAACCCGCACCCTCCAATTTCCCTTCCTACACCAACATTTTACTCCATTTGACCTCATTTTGAGACATGAATGACCCCTGATGACCTTTGATCCATAACCAATACAACCTCGGTCTTCGGACGGTCAAGGCACCCACCCACCAATTTGTCAGGAACGTGCTACCCTCGGTCTCCGAGAAACCAACGTTTAACCTCATTTGAACGTGAATGACCCCTAATGACCTTGTCTGACCTTTCAAAATTTTCGGCATCAAGAACCGACCCACCCCCAAGTTTCAAGTCCATACACCAACGTTTCCCCATTTGACCTCATTTACCCGTGAATGACCCTGGATGACCTTTGATCCACTAACCATACCACCTCGTTATTGGGACGGTCAAGGGGCAACCCCCCCACCAGTGTCAGGAACGTGCAATCCTCAGACAGTCTCTGAGAAAATAGATGCGTTCTTTTGACCTTTTTTGACCTTGAATGACCCCCAATGACCTTGATCCACTACCCAATACATACCTCGGTCCTTCGGCAAGGTCAAGATGCACCCACCCACCAAGTTTCAGGAACGTGCGAACCTCGGTCTCCGAGAAAATAGATGCGTTTCATTTGAACCTTTTTGACCTTGAAGTGACCCCCAATGACCTTTGATCCACTAACCAATACAACTCGGTCTTCGGAAGGTCAAGAGGCACCCCCCCACAAGTGTTTCAAGGAAACGTGCGACCCTCGGCCTCCGAGAAAATAGACGCGGTCATACAGACGACAGCCACAGCTGCCATACACGTAATATATATAACTAGGCGGTCCCGGGTTTTCGCGATCCCCTGGGTTTCGCGATCACCTGGGTTTCACGATCACCTGCTTGAATGACTCTTGGGTTTCGCGTTTCCTTGACCTTAGAAATGACCCTAACTGATTGTTGTGACCTTTAAAAATCTCGGCATCAACAGTCGACCCCACCGCTCAAGTTTCATGTCCAACAACAACACCGTTTACCCCATTTGACCTTGGATGCCCTGAGACCTTTGACCCTAACCAATACAACCTTCGTCTCGACGGGCAAGAGGCACCCACCCCACCACGTTACAGGAACGTGGACCCTTGGTCTCCGAGAAACCAACGTTTAACAAAACAAACCCTCATTTGACCTTGAATGACCCCGATGACCTTGTCGTGACCTTCAAATATTCGGCGCATCAACAATCGACCCCTCCATCCAAGTTTCATGTCCCATACATAAACCGTTTACCCCATTTGACCTTGAATGACCCCTAATGACCTTGTCCATGACCTTCACAATTTTTGGCCAATCACAAATCAAACCCACCCCCAAGTTTCATGCCATACACCAACGTTACCCCATTTGACCATCATTTGACTTTGAATGACCCCTCATGACATTTGATCCACTAACTAATACAAATCCTCTGTCTTTGGACGGCCAAGGGGAACCCACCCACCACGTTACATAACGTGCGACCTCGGTCTCCGAGAAACCATGTTTACCTCATTTGACCTTAATGCCCCTGATGACCTTGTCTTGACCTTCAAAATTTTGCGGGCATCAAAAATCGACCCCACCCTGCCAAGTTTCATGTCCTTACACCAACGTTTAACAACCCCATTTGACCTCATTTGACCTTGAATGACCCCTGGAATGACCTTTTATCCACTAACCTATACAAACTCGGTCTTCTTACGGTCAAGGGGCACCCACCCACCCAGTTTCAGGAACGTGCGACCCTCGGTCTCTGAGAAATAGACGTGCGGTCCATTTGACCTTGATGACCCCTTGAAATGACCCCGAATGAATGACCCTTGAATCCACTAACAATACAAAGACAAACTCGGTCTTCGAAGGTCAAGGGGCCCCCCCCCACCAATTTCAGACACACTGACAGACCCCGGGATTATTATATAGATGTTAATATACAGGGTGCCACACGTGTCCCTAAAACTGTGTGTAAAAAGTACGACAAGTTGTAACGGCTAATTTGTTACCTTCAATTCTTATAATGATAAAACTCCTTGAGATGTGTATAGATGACATCATTAGCCTCAAAACAGAAAAAAGGAACTGTATAATGAACTATGTTTGCCTTACAGACGCTTCAGGGGTGGTTCCCAAAATATTTTTTGTTTTTTGTTTTTTTTTATACGACAAGATTCAGTCCAAACTTTTAAAATCAATAATGTAATATGTTGTTGCCTACAGAAGCTTCAGGGTTTTCAAAACGTATTGTTTTAAATTACAACTTATTATATTTTTACAGAAAAATATTTTTAAATCAATCTTCAAACGAAGAAAGGATGGCATATTTGTATTCCTCATAAAATTTTCTTCTCTGAAAATGTATTGCTGGGTGGGATAATATATATATAAAACAGTTATGTCGCACACAATTTGAGCGTATAATATAAACACCACATTGTACAGCATCGACGGTATAGGAAACATCCTTGCCTCACATTCAAAGGTAGTAAAATTGCAACTATCATTATAGCAAGCTTCTCTGATTAATAGCTTTAAAGGGATTAGCAGCGATTTGCTAATCCGAACCATCGAAAAATGATACAAAATTCATATTTTTATATTTTTGTTACTGCATGGATATGTCAGTGAACATAACCTGCAAGTGGTTGGCTTTGAAATCCGTGTCCCTTGTATCTAATTTATAATTTCTATACTGGCGTATCAAAATTCGAGCCTTTCCCGCTGTAAGATCACAGATTTAGCGTGTTCTGTGCCCCATGATCAATTCAGTATGACCTCAAACACAACCTTATTGATTTTTGTATCTGGTGTAAACGGCAACACTGTTTAGTGTCATATTTTGAGAGGCCATTGCTGTATGTCTGTTTGCGATAGACGGTATGACAAATATTCCTCAATACTTCATTTTTTTTCACTATTTGGGGGGGTTTGTTTTCAACATTAAGCAGTTATATGGAATTGTACACCCTTATCCCTGAGTTTTTAAGTTTAAAAAATGCATTTCCACATTTTTCGATGCTCTCGCTGAAATCCCTTATAACTGTTGTATGGGGGTCAAAATGAATGCCCCCATAAATACAAACAAAATGAGCTGTTTATCTTAATACATGGCAAGGTTACAAAGTATGTTACGAAAAAACCCAAAAAGCCCTTAATATCCCAATCCTATATTTAGCACACCTCATCGCATGCACATCCACCCTGACAAATGACCCATTAAAATCAAATATCTCAAAAATATACATAGCACAAACTTAAATTGTTATCCTTTTAAAGCTAAATTTGCATGCCACCATCACTTAGTTATGGAAGTGAAACCTGGTGCCTGAGCACGTAAATGGAAATGAGATTCCACACACCAAGGGAAAGTTATAGGGAAAGGGTGGTCACAGCAGAGGAATTATAAAGCAAACAATGAATAAGGGAATAAAAACAACTAATGCATATGCACAAAAGTTAGGACAGATGGAGCACATTACAAAGCTTAGCAACCATCAGCTGATGATGATGATGATGTAAACTAAAAAGTGCAGAATTATTATGTTATTATGATTTATATTTATTTATTTATTCGAAAGCAATGATTTAATATTACGCCACAAATTGCATTATTGTTCAGGGATGAGTAAACACCATCATTACGCCCACCATTTGGTTCCCGGCATTCTGTTTGCAACAGGAAGTGCGTGAAAAACAAGGTGGGAATAAGAAAATCGGCGAACTTTGTTGCAAAAACTTCTCTCACTGGCAGATCTATCATGGCGGGGCGAGAAGTTTTACGAAGAATACGAGCCGGCTTCTCGCCGCAAATATCTTTTAAATTTGCGAGCGTTTTTACTCCTTCTGTCCTGCCTAATAGCCTTTTCTATAGCTCAGGATTCTTCTGCTGTACCATGTACGGCGAATTTGGCCGTCCTCAGCGATGTCAGCCAGCGTTTGTGAACGCAGCTTTCAATGTGGAAGTAGAGGCGACCAATACGTGTGGAGACGAGGCCATGAGATACTGCCGACAGACTGGAGCTACCGGGCGCAGGAAACCCTGAATAAGTGTTGCTATGATCAAACGATCCTAATAATCTGGGCCCACCCTGCTAAATATCTCACTGATTTCCACCGGAGGAAAGAAATGACTTGGTGGCAGAGTGAGACGTTGTTCGAATTGGGCAGGGTGGAAATGGCGCTGAAGCAGTCAATCTAACCTTCTCTGGGTAAGGGTGAAGCTAAAAAAAATAAAGTTGAACAACAGAACATAAATAAATTAAATATGCAAATATTATTTCATGAGTCCGATCAGTATGAATCAACAGCGTTCCAACCTCCCAGCAGGACATTAAATTTCCTTCGTTGTTTTAAAACTTTATGGTAATGTGTCGTATAGTGGGACACATCAACTGATTTGGCGGAGGACGAGGACGGTTCGGAGACGTTACATCGGCACTAATTTGGGTTTGCAAGTGTTACAGATAAATAATTGTTCCCACTGCAATAAATTGGGCTTATTTTTAAAGCCTATTTATTCTTTAACAAAATGCATGTAGTTTTTTCACATAAGTTTTATCGTTGTCGTTTTAATTAAGCAAAATGAACCGAAGTCAACTGTGGAGGAGCAGATGTGCAGGGCCGCGGTTTTGAAAGCCTCTGTTGTTAAGTCTATGGGAATTGGTGTTTTGAATGATTAATTTTTCAAATGGTTGTAAAATGCAAACAAATAGTGATATTGAGATTTTTTCGCTCTTGCACAGGTTCAATACATTCTTAGTATATTAATCCAAGGACGTAAATCAAATGTCAACCCTTATGTAATGATGTTAATTAAATTGATTTAATTGAACAGTTTACAACAGCCTGCAAGTAATGCGATTCGTTTTCAATATACAAAGCATTACCCAAACCCAAATTAAATGTTTTAATTCAATCAACATACAGTTGAAATAAATGACCCCCCCCCCCCCCCCCAAACTAACTATTCCTTTCCATTAGTTGTGAAATAGGCCACTAATAGTTACCAATTGAAAGAATTAATTACTAATTAACTTCTTCATCATTGATAGGCCTATGTGATGTGAGAGTATGGCGGTAATTTCATACTAGTTAAAAAGAATACAAACAGATCAGGATTGCTGTTTAGAAAGACAGCAATGAAGTACGGTTCCAAAGAAGTGTATTATATGATTTGGAATGATGACTTCAAGAAATGCAACTTTTTAGGCCAATATGAGTACTAATCCACATTGATCATTTAAATTGATGACAAATTGTTTTCTATAGCATAATACCTAATACCTCATTAATTGAATGAAAACCACCAGTATACATGATTGTTTCAACAGAAATTAAAAGTGTATGTTCATCTTAGTTCTGCATAAGCAACACTCCACATTATGTCTTTAAAATGTGGTCATTAACGGAGGTGGAGTTCGCCAAATACATACGTAATACCTTGGGACGTTAGCTGTTTACAGGCATTCCAAAGAGCCAAACTTTTTCACACTGCAGACGAAAAAAATATAACAAGCAATTTCAGGAATCGCGTGATATCGGTTCTTATATAATAGATTACCTTTTCAGAGAGTTAATACTCCCAATTTTCAAATTCAAAAAACAGTTGAAATTCCCGAATTTTATCGGGAAACAAACCTTTCTCGGCAAGACTGGCTGAAAACCGGCCTGAATAAATGTGACCTTGATCGGAGGTCACATACCGTACATGGCCAACCTGAATCCCTGGAGCCTCTAATATACGCACGGCAGTTACATGTTGCTGCTATTCACTTGAGCCGTCATGTTTGTTAGGTTTCGAACGAAAGGGGGAGGGCTAGGGACTCAGGTACTAATGGAGAAAGAAAACCAAGAGAAAATTAATCCTGTGATAAACAAACGAACACAGTGGTGACCCGTGAGACGTATTGCATGACCTCTGGTTGCCTTGGGCGATTTGATGCTTCCCTCATGCATTGGAACGCTGAATTGATTGTAGTCGCAATTTTGTTCAATTTCGTTCGGTTTTATATTTTTTTAAGTTTTTTTCACATTGTCATCGCCCTTTATGTGTCAACTATGTGATTGATAGTGAAAGGCAGGGATTGTTCTCATCTTTTTGGAGGGAATTTGAAGATCGACCAAGTTGGAGTCGGTGACAGCAAAAGTATTACGTTATTATTTGCAGAACTCTCCACATCCATTAATGAACAACATGTTTAAGACATAATGTGGAGTTAATGCTTAGCAGAACTAATGTTCATCTGTAAATACATGTTAATACTTAAATATCATTAACTGGATCAATTTTCTTACCATTAAAGGAACCTCAGCACAACAAGTCTCGATTATAAGGTACAAAGCGTCAAAATTGTTCCACCTTTTACATGTAAAAATGGGCGTCATTACAAATTGATATCTACAATTTCGTACCAACCCTGTACAACTACTTTGTTACCTGTCCAGATCTTTTTATGATTCTTTCTGAAGATTTCCAGCAAGTCCCATGCTTTCCTACTGTTTTTTTTTGGGATCATTTTGGCTTCCTAATAAACGCTTGTTATTTTCCACAAAAAATGTGTCCATTTTTGCCACCCTGTATGTCCCTTGTCCAATCAGTGAATTCACCACATTGTATAGTTTGAAAGCCTATAGTTCTGCCTGTAAGCAATATAATGATCTTGCAGGTACTTCTTGTCTACAAGATTTTTCATCAGGTAGCTTATTATTGAAAAAATGTGTTTTTTTGGTTTTGCAGCAAACCCTGTATGTTTTTCTCGCACACCCTGTATAGCAACATCACATTGGCAAATTAGATCCTTTTACACCTTCATCTTTCAGAAAATGTATGGTTTTAACTATGGTGTTGTGTTAACATTTTAATGCTATAACTAACAAATATTGAAAATTGATGAATTTCTTGATTTTCCATGATGTAACGCTACCGGTTCGGCCCACTATCGACACATGACTCGTATACAGTTCTACAAGCACTACGAGGTCGAGCAAGTATAATAATAATAGTATCACATCACTGAAAATCAGCAGTCATCACCCAATCATGTGGAATGAATTTCATTTCTGCAACCTTAACAATAAACATGCGGTCTTATTCCATCGTTAAATGTGACAAATGCCCCCCACATGTTGCCAGAATTAATAAATTTATTTTCAAATTGGAGATTTTGATGTCATTAAAAAGTATCCTAACAATCCCTAACAATAACTATCCCGCGCACAGATGGGTATAAGAAAACTATTCTCCGGATAATATTAATGATAATATCTCGGACAGTCAGAACCAGTGTGCAAATTCCTTTAACATTTTGCTACTAGCAGTTTTTGAAAATTTGATCATAAATGGGATGCTTTTGATATTAGCATTTAAACAAAATGCTATGTAACTTGTAAGCCAAATTTGTGTAGCAGTTACTTCAAAAATGGTAAGCATTTTTGCTATGATAAACGGGAATTTGCACACACTGGTCAGAAACGTACGCCTGCCTTCATTGCCAAAAACGGCACACCATTGTGTTGCACGTAGACGCAGTACACAAGTCGCAATGATAAGTGCGCGTGTTTGTTATGTCCAAGTAATTATGACCCAGAGGTTTGGTGGATCAATCGGGGTACTTCAGAATCTGACCTGATAATTGAGTAATCTGTTCTGAATCGGTGATCGGGAAGAGAACTGAATTTGCCAATTTTACAAATTGCCGATCAACGCTTCTAGAAAGGAGTAAATTTGTTAAAAATTGTTGTCGTTTCACGATGCATAAAATTAAAATACTTGTACTACAATTGATAGAGAAAACAAGGCTGTTCCAGTCGTATTCGTTACTTATAGTTCTCGAATCTTGACAAGATCGCCATATTTTTTTGACTATATTATAACAAATAACAACTGCGCAGCTGCAAGTGGCATGATTACCGTAAACTACGTATAGGTCAATTCTTCATGTCATCGCTGATTAGCCATACGCTAGCTTTCCATCCCATAATTGTACGATTTTGTGTTGTTAAACACCATGTGCTCAGATTATGTGCCTTATTGGTTGATTCGTCCATTTAAAATTGCAAAAGTTGAGGAATTTTATCAAGGTAATTCGTAGACATGCGGCAATATGTTGTACAATGGAGTGTGTTTACATGTATCTGTAAGTACATTATGAACAATGCACATGCAACTTGCCGTGTATTGTTTATCATGTTGGAAGGCCCATTCCTGTAAACATTACGAGAGTGCACCGCAGCACGTCGTGGCATTTTTTCCGTTTTACGTGTGGGGGGTAGACATTGATGAGATATTGAAAATCCGAAAAAATTTTGGCTCATAGGCAATTTCGTTTTCCACGGAGCAAATTGCAATTTAGGGGGGGTCAACCACCAAAAGTGCTGCTCAATGTGAACGACTATGTGGAGAGGGTTCAACAGATTAGTAATGGAGCATCCACAAACTTTGAAAATCAATATCTATGGGTAATATTTGGTGTAGAATCAAATTTCTGGCATCTGGAGGTTCATAGCATGTTTACTTTAGGTAATGAGGCGTAAATATGCGCTTGTGTTCATTCGGGCCAAAATAGGGCGGGTCGTAACTCCAAAAGTAAGAACAGTTTATTGTCCATCTTTTGGTCAATCAGGGTTGAAATAGTTAGAACTTTAAACCAATACAATTATGAACAATTAGAAAAGTAATAAGGGAAGGTTTACAGGCCCTTGGAAAATGGTAATTGGACTTTTTTGATACAGTTTGACCATGAAAACAATGTTGCCGTTCGACACACCCCCTACTTCAGATCTGTGAAGAATATCATAAACACCTTTCCTTGAAAGAACTAGCTTGGTTGCTTCTTTGTTACAACAAAATACACCACTCAAAGTTAGTACCACACAAGGTATATGTGACCCAGAGGTCATTGTACATGCACAGTGACTCACCATATACATTCTATGGGGAAATCAGCAAAGTGTCTTGTGCTGAAACATGAAGACTCCGACACCAAGGGGCTTGGTTCTTTCAAGGAATAGTTCTTGTGAGCTTGATCTCAACATATCTAGTGATAGAGGAGGTGAGTCGAAGGTCAACATGATTTCAGGGGGGCCAATAATGTCAAAATGCCAAATTAGGATTTTTTCAATAGCTGCCAACTCAATTATAATACCTTATGTGTTGTATTGTACTGGCAGAAAATCCTGCTGTGTGACCTCAGATTACAAGAAAATGG
Source organism: Ophioderma brevispina (assembly GCA_023653785.1). Taxonomy (NCBI): domain Eukaryota; kingdom Metazoa; phylum Echinodermata; class Ophiuroidea; order Amphilepidida; family Ophiodermatidae; genus Ophioderma; species Ophioderma brevispina. The sequence goes on along the minus strand of JAMKCH010042492.1, from coordinate 1,870 downwards.
ACATTAAAAAATTGTTACTCACGGAGTTCTGACCCCCCCCCAAACTTGGCCCGAATGAAAGGATATGGCATTTTTTACACCGAAATAACTTTAAAAGTTTAAAGGAGCTTATCACATATTTTACCTGCCAGATGTGAATTCTACACCAAACCACAAAATTACCCATATAGTGATTTTCAAAGTGGGGGAAGGTGCATTACAAATTTATGGCCTACTCCAATGTCCGTTCGATCACACAGCATTTGTTGTGGTGACCCCCCTACAAATTTCTGAATGACTCCGGCAGGAGAACGAAAAGCGTTATTGAAGCTCAAATTTCAGGATTTTCATTTTTCAATATTATCAACACCAAAAAAGAAAAAAATCAAGTGAATGCGCGGTGCACATCTGGAGTGTTGACATGGAATAGCCCGGAAGTGGAATGAAAAATATCCAAATGTGGTATGAAATATTCTTTGAATTGGTTCAGATCGGCGATCGGTTCATAAAAATGTTGTGCTGGCGATCGGTGGTTAGGAAGCAAAGGTGATCAATCCAATCACTAGTCCAGAGTATACAAACTTTAAAATTGCATATTGTGTTTAATTTGCCTTCAAATTGCAGTTGATAATTCAGTATATCTGCCACCACAAAAAAGGTAGTTTATGATGCTGGCCAATTATAAGTGGTGGCACAAATTGTAATGGAACGGTGTGAACCAACTAAAAAGTGCCACCTTTTAAAAATGCGATGTCCCAGGCAGTGTTGGCGAGATTAGAACTGGTGCTTAAAAACTAATGTCCGGGGAGAAATCCGAGATTGCGAGAAAAGGACTTGTTGTAACAAGTTTTTGCCTCGCTTTTGAATGGAGATTCCACATTATGACTCACAAACAGCGAACTGTTTATTTTTTTTCATTGGAAATGGACCCGTACCAAGGGTTAACGGTTGTTGTTCAACTGGTTATTTCTGTAACCTGCCTTTAGGCAGAAAAGACAGATAGGGTCACTGGTCAATGCGGTGGTCTGTTGGTGTGATGTCTGTTGATGTCTAAAAGGGTTCCGTTAACATTTGCCCTGGTGTAATATCCACATGGGTGTTTACGTCGTAGTAAATTAGGGTACCAACCTTGGGGATATTTTGAGAGAAAAAAGGAACGACAAAAATTTAATTGGGGATCTCAATAATGTCTTGAACAAAATATACCATTCCTCATTAAATAACAATCAAATTAGTCAAAATGTTGGAATACATATATCTTCATTGTGAATTTAAATAAACAAAATGTTAAATAGTAAACGGGGGACACCAAAGTCTATGGAACCCTAATTTATGGAAACACCACATACTTTGATGGATTTTAAGGCCATGAGAATGGAATCTAAGATTACGTCCGACTTTTTAAAAATGACATTGGCTTTATTCATTATAAATTAAGATTTTCTTTGGTGACTAGCGAGTTAACGGTTTTCCAGAGCTGAAGGCCAGGGAGAAACTTTCATTCCTTGGATTAAACCAAACTTGCGTCATATGTGCAACATGAGATCCTCATTGATGATGAGGTCAAGGTCACATCAAGGTAAAAGGTCATGTGAGTTCAAGTTGTAAGATAGACTGAAAAATGTAAGTGACCTCAATTGAAAAGTTGAAGAGTTAATTGGAACCAAACTTGGTGTATTGGGATTACATGCAAACTCTTTTGTTTATCAGGTCACAAGTCATAGACGCCTCGTGATCATACATGTACAAACCACGTCGGCAAGTGACACAAGCGGTATGAGGACCGATTGATGAATCTTTTTGGGATGAATTAGTATTTCTGCCAGTGCGACATCCTTCAACATGCAGTTTATTCCATGAGACTGCTAAATTCATTTAGGGTGGTGGCACA
>JAMKCH010042491.1:0-24393 GCA_023653785.1 Ophioderma brevispina | reverse complement strand
TCAGAAAGCTAGTAGACGAAGTAATAGTAGTAGTAGTAGAAGAAGAAGAAAAAGTAGTAGTAGTAGAAGAAGCATAGTAGTAGTAGTAGTAGTAGTGAGTGTAGTAAGTAGTAGTAGTAGGAGTCGTAGTAGTAGTAGTGAGTAGCCAGCAGTAGTAGTAGTAGCAGCATAGTAGCAGCAGTAGTAGCAGTAGAAGCTGTAAATGCCAGTCACTTGAAAGCCTACACCATGACCTGACTTCAGAAAGAGAACAAGATGATAAATTTCGTGCTCCTCATAACCCCAAACTGCAACAAAACAATATTGATGGGGAAAGGTTAACTTTGCGATTGAATGTTTTGATAAAAGGTACAATATTTAGAGATTTTTTTTTATCCAAAAAATAAGTCACCGAGTCCGCGCCCCGTCGATTTAATCGCTATTTGTTATTGTATTTTAAAACTTGAGCGCTTTTTCTCCAATTAAGGCGACCCCCTTTCGCAATTTGACGTCATTAGGAAGAATGTTGAAATGATGTTGGAATACTTGAACCATTTTCGGAAAAACGTTCCCCTTCTCCACCAACCAATGTTGAATGAGGTATTTGTCATCTAGTTAGTCTTGCCAATGTCACCAACATTGAGAGATGGGGTTGGGAGATGTTGGGGAAGGGGTACGTTGAAGTGGAAATTTGGCGCTTTCAAATGATGATAAGGGTCCTGTATGTCCTTAAAACTCTCGCCTTGGTTAACCAATGTATAAGCAAAATGTATAGTGGAGTCTTCCGACTACTTTCCCATGATTGTAGATGGAAGAGCTATGACGTACGAGAAGTTCACTAGAAAAGCTATGAGCATACGGACTTCAAAATACACGAGCTTGCACACCTGTAATCATTAGAGTACAAAAGGTTTGAGTGACAGGCCTGAAGGAACCCCTGAAACGTGCCGAAAAGTGCGCAACATGGCTTCTTAGGGAGGGGGATCTAGACAAAGATTACCAAAGACAATATAGTAATATAATCCATCAGTGAACCCTCCATTCCCGAAAGTTTACCCATTATTTCTTTTATCATAGGGCCCTAATGACTCCAAAAAAGGTATATTTTTTTAAATTAAGGTTATAATGCTAAACCTCAAAAAAGTTATAACATTAAAGTAATAAATTTAACTTATTTTAATATTTTTAGTTTTTTTGTTTTTTTGCCACCATTTTTATCAAATTCGGAGCCAACTTTTAAACTTGACCCCTGCACAATGAAATTAAGCGTTTGATTTTTGATGTTTTTTAAGTGTGGACTCCCAAGACTTTAAGTGTACACATATACATTTTTGGATGGGAGAGCTTGCTATATGTCAAATTCCTCATTATTCGGTATCGAAGGAATGTCAAATTTTCTTATCGGCTCTCGAAGGAATGTTGAATTCCTCATTCGGAACGAAGGAATGTAAACACTAATTGGAACCCATATGACAGGATCCTTTCCACAGTAATAAAGCACTGTGACAAACAAAATCTAATCTGAATATTTTGGCAAGGGGAACATTGTGACACCATTTGAACCAAAAGTCGGGCAAGTTTTTAGCGGTTGACCCGCAAGAGTTCCAAATATTGTACCTTTTGACTTATTGGATATAGCTGACACCATAAACGCAACGTGTGAGGGTCAAAGGTCATGAAGGGGTAATTTGAACTTATAGCAACAAAATAATACTCATATTCATAAGTTGTCACTATACCCATATCGTTGTGTTTGTTCATTCTAAATGATTACTAAGCAAGGGCAACATGTGACTCCACATGTTAAAATGTCATCTAGGGGTAATTTCAGTCACTGTAGGTCTATAAATCAATGGATTTTAAAGAAATTGGAAGGAGTGGAGCTTTGGAACTTCGTCACACATGTGGGTCAAAGGGGATCTTTGGTCACGGGGGTTGGCGGGGACATAATTACGAACTACTCCAATCAGAGTACGGCTTCAATTACGAGCAACCAGTGGTGGAGATTTATGAGGTCTTATATGCTTCGGGGGATGCTCTATTCACGACTGACTAGAAATTCCTCCTGAATGGAATCATCAAAAAATTATCAGCCACTGAAAAGTATTGTAGACAAGCCGTTTAGGTCACAAGGTATTTGAAAAATTTTAAGTAAAACAATGTACATATGGGAAGATTTCATGGAAAGAAATAGAGAAACAAAAACCTATCAATTTATGCTTATGCGTCATTCATATGTTGTACTCGGTTAGTATTTTAGGGCACATACATATGCATGTTAGTGTTTATAAAGAGAGGTTCATTTCTCAAATAGAATTCTTTAAATCCTCGGGATCTTGGCCACACAATCCTAAGGAACGAGTGTACCAAGGACATGGACACTATTTTCTTAGGAATTGTAGTCCACGCAAGACAGGGACGCTACCCTAAGGAAATGAGTCACACCTCTGTCAGGGCATAGTTCCTAAGAAATGAGAGTCCGTCCAAATACAAACATGACAAGACTCACCAAAGGGACGGAATAGTCCACGTCGGAATGGACACCGCCTAAGAGATGCAGTCCACCTCTGGCAGGGCATTAAGTCCTAAGGACTAATCGGTTGCCTACCCTAAGACATGGGACACTAATTCCTAAGGCTATATGGTACAGGTCGGAATTGGACCCTAATTCTAAGGGCGATAGTCCCACCCCGACAGGGAATAAGCCCTAGAGACTCATAGTCCTACTTTCGGAAAAGGACCACTAAATTAAGGAATGGTAGTCACTTCGGACTTGGATATTAATCCTAAGGCCTGATAGTCCTCTTCGGACTTTATTCCCCACTTCTAGGACTAACATTCCTATAAATAATAGTCCGGGGGACTATAGTTCCTAGCTGTGCACACCCCCCGGACTTTTAAAACCAGACTTAGTGTCTCCGGAATATGGCTACAGGGGACTGTATCTACTGCCACACCGGTGTGAAAGCAGAATCGTCCGGGGGAGCCATAGTCCGGGGCTACATAGACGGATAAGGAATTAAAGCGTGAAAACTAATGTTGCGTAAGAGTCACCTGAATCGATTGACTATTGTTCACCATTGTTACCGGACTATGAGTACGCCGAACAATGGTGATAAGTGACTTTTAGTCCGACCGTGTGGAAACACTTTAGATTCAGATCAACTGGCAACCATACATTACATGTATGCGTTCCCGACTACAGTACAAAATACACTCGTTACGCCAACATGTCCTTGTTTTGTGCCACGTGGCTCAGGTCTAGCCATATTAGTCACGCAGCCCCCCTACTCTCAGCGGTTTTTCAAAATGTAAACAAATCGAGGCCCTTATTTTTCATTCCAAAGTCCATTTTTGTGCACTGTTGTATTGGAAATTGTTGTAGAAAGACCCCTGTACTGGTTAAGCGCAAACACGGCCTATTTGTCATGATTTGTATGCTTTGTACCAATAAAAGTCGGGATCCGACTTTTTTTAAGTCTACAAAACAGTCGTAAATTGGGCACTTCAAAGCCGCTTTAAAATGCTCAAGTGGCTGTTTTTCTCCAAGAACAGTAATAAAGGTTGTGTGATTTGACCTAATCCCAACAATTAATATACAAAATGACATTTTGAATTTTTGAAAAAAAAATACTGATTGTGGCTTTATGGTATTTCTGATTCGTGCAGAAATTGTTGGGAATATGGTTTCCATAAGGGGGTTCCATGTAACCCCCTTGTCCACCAAAGTAGGCCGACCTTGTCCACTTAAGTGTTAATGTCAACCAAAACATTCTCACCTGAAAGGATTAAACCGAGAATTATTTCTTTATACAAAACTAAATTTCTAATTTCGATTGGAGCAAATATTGTAAAATAATGCAAAAAAACAAATTTCAACTTTTTTTTCTGTGAGATATTTCGATAAGTCAATAATGTAAGGAATCTATTGAGTGTCGAATTTATGAACTCACAAATATGACGCATTATGTGGATGCCATGAAAGCTCCCTTCTTAATTAATCTTAGTATATTTTAATAGTCTATCTGAGCCAATTTCCTCTACGGGCTTATTTCGATTTTATGTTGCACCCCCCTGTTGATTAATTTTTCAATATATCATCTTGAAGGGGTTGGTCCCCCCTACCCAGGATTAGGTATGTTTTCCGCCTCGAAAAGTGGCACATTAGTCATGACTAGCGCGTACTGCTTTCAAAACTGTCCGCCATTGTGTTTATGAAAAACTACCCTGGTAATCATCTCCATCAATCCTAAGAAAAATGATTGTGTGATAGTAAAAATGATTTTATAAAAAAACCTAAAATATCAATAAAAAGTAAAAAGTGACAAATTTGAATTTTCCAATTTTAACAAAACCCAAGGAAAAATTTTTTGTCCTGGGTGAAAATTTGGCGACATAACATACATTGTATGGTAAATATAGACTTCCTCCTAAAAATGTAAGTCCCATCCAATAGATCGTTTAAAAGGTTTCCAACTTCTGCAGGGATGCTTGTTTTTAATGTTTTTTTGCCTGAACTGGCAATTAACTGCCGGCTACGGCAACCTTGCCGTATCCGGCAGTCGGCCGAACTCCATAGACGACAAACGGAATAAAGCATGAAACTAATTTTGCGTGAAGATTAAACTGAATCGATGCCCTATTGTTCACCATTTTAGGCGGACTGTGAGTCCGGGGTACTATATCACTGCCACACGGACTAACGTAAATAAAAGTTTGACCTTCTGAAGGGGCTTAAACATTGAAAAATGGCTACCGCAAGGAGTATACTTTATTGATGTACTAAAATTGCAAATTGTAGGAATTTAATGCGAGTGTTAATTGTGAATCACCAGAAAGGGAATTAATGGCAGTTGCTTTCACGGACATGAATCTTAATTAGGATGGCGGCATTTTATACCCCCCAGGGCAAAATCAAATCTCTCCTGCCTTCTGGACAATTGCAGACTATAATACTCACAAGATTGAACACTGGAAAGAAAGATGATCTCGGGCAGTTACAGAGAGATTGGAGAAGAAAGAGAGAGAAGAACGAGGGGAACAAGTCAGAAACAAAAATAAGCACTTGATGTGCTCGACGAAAGTTATGTCAACCATATTTAAATTTTTTCCTTCTATCAAAGAGACCACACATTATCACTTCCCAATAGCATATTTTGTTTATTTTTCTGGCAAACCCTATGACTGTCCCTGGGTATTCCCTTAAATACGTCAAACACCCACTTTATTAAGATTTTATTGTATCAGGTTGATATAAGGAGCTGTTTGGTCTTTTCTATGAACTATTTATAGAGTAAGTTTTAACCACTATATGACCCAATAAGTAAGCAGCTATAGTACATACTCCCTTGGACAGCCGCGCCTTTTAATATTTTTCTTTTTTTTTTTTTAATTTTTCTTTTTTTTTGAAAATCTTCATCCAAAGACGTATGTTTATGAGAAATTTTGATTTCTGATTTATGTCTAGAGCGAATATAATCATTGCCATCATGAATAAACGAGTTTTGTGCGCAAATATAAATTCCATAATTCTTTTTGGAGCTAAAAAAAACCCAAGGTTCTTATCCCAACACTTTACTAATTTTAAGTTCATTTAGCTAAAACATGCTTCGTTCGCGCTGTCATCTTGGGCACATGATGTGTTAGTCCCCTTCAGAAAGTTGAAACTTTATAATCGTGTAGTCGTGGACAGAATTTCTATCTGTAATGAAATTAATAAGGGGCCGTTTTCCCATAAACCATGGCGACTATTTTGAAATGAGCAGGACACGCTAACCGCTGCAGGTCTTCGGGGGGTGGCAACATACCTAATCCTTATCAGGGGGACATCCCCTCCAAGGTGATATATGGAAAAGAATCACCAATTAGGTGCATGCACGAATCGAAAATATGGTTGATGGCAGCTTAGACTATAATTTCAATTAACAACGACCTCTTTTCCAGATAGACATTATTTGATACCGCATGGACAATTATGAAAGAATGGCAAAGTAAAAATACCAGTTTTGTTAAAGGCCGCATTTCGATGGATCCTAGCACCTTGATTTTTGTCCGACGGTTGCGATTTGATATTATGCGCAAAGGTTTGTACCACGCCCTTCCCCATAGGCTCTGTGTTGTAATTTGGGCGAAATACAAAATTACGAATTTCCGTATAGAGTTACATGGAATATGCCATGCCGATTAGACACACTCTATACTTAGGCCAACAGTTGTTGAAGACTGAAATAATTATCTCATTTTTAGGGGTATAAGTAGGGGGGGCGAGGCTGCAAGATCACGAAATGTCCCGTATAACAAAAAAACGATCAGTACTTATTACGCTTCCCATAGGTTCGCCATGGTCCTAATGAACATTAAGTTGTTGAAATTCATCGCCCAAATTGAACTTGCAGAGTTGTAACCCAGACTGAGAATATCGACAAGAGGAAACTTGAAGAAACTCCAACAGGGTGTTGGTTATCCCCGCTTATGCCTGACAGAGGTCAGAAAATTACTTGAATCCAGGGGGGATTAGGGTCAGAGTCGTCGGACGTTGCCAAAAGTGGTTGTTGGGATTATGAGTCTTCCGTACTTCTGGCGGCAAATGTGTCGAAATTGTGTAAAGTAAATAGAGCCCGTTAATTTGATCGTCAGATAAGATCGATTCTTCCCATGCCAAGAGATCGATTGTCTAACGCTGGGGAGAGAAAATTGAAAAGCCAAAATAAATACCTAATTAGATGACGCCTTGTGTTGTGCAAGAAGAAGTTGAAAAAAATGTGTAAATATGATTGGATTTTTCTCGCGGCAAATAATAGGGTACTGTACACCACGAAAGATCATTGGGGCTCTGTTTTGGGAAAAACCGAAAAAAAGGACCTGAATATCCAAGAGCGTAACATTAGTTTTAAACGCGTTTGGTTTTCGACAGTAACGTTTATTCTCATTAAGGTTGTTGAGATTTCATCATCAAACATCTTTGTAAAGTTTTCAATGAGTTTTATTTTTGCACTTCGATTTGTTGAGCAAGTTGCCTCGTAATCAGTGATTACCGTTGAAATAATGACCCACACTCATTGCACCATAGCATAGTCTCAGTCAGGTGTAGACGTTATTCCGTGGATTATTGGAATAAGTATTATAGGAAAAAAAGTCCTCTATTACAATAGGACATCTGTTATGTGCATCGTTTTTTTTTAAATTCAAAAAGATATTTTCATGGCTAGAGTTTTAGTTCAATAGGTATTGTGAAACCAGTTTATGCAATCTTTACGTAAAAATAGCAAGTCCCCCTCGTTAAAATAATCTACATCTGTAACGGGTAACTGTACATTATATGATAACTATATCCGTTAAAATTATCAGTTCATAGTAATTTTAAGGGTTTAAACACGTTGTCAAAGAATGCAGAGAGATACCTCACTGTAAATGTTACTGTCATATGTTTACAGCGCGGCGTAGTACAGCACAAAAGACTATGGAATATCCTTGGTCTGCCCATGTTGGAGCAACAATTGACAAATAAAGACCTTGCGGATTCAGTGAAGCAGCCAGGACGTTGTACCCATCTCTGGGCTGGATCATATTTGAGAATCACAATGTTTGGACACGATGGAAAAGTTGGAGGTTGGATCGATAGTATTAGGAATGTTGCGGAGATACGCCAACGCTAAGTCTCCATGTGCCGTTTAGTAACCGTCCTGCTGAGTAATTCTTATTCAGTGGGCCGTGGTTTATACTTGATAGCACGAAATTTTGATTGGTTTAGGTCCATAAGCTCCGCCCATCCATTACTGGGAAATAGTATGGATAGTGCCTGCAGCAATTTACGCGGTGTAGTCGAATATATGACCCGCGCAAGCGGCGCGTTTATACCGCGTGTGCATTTCGCGTTGGTACGCAAATGCAATTTACGAAGCGTGACGACTCCGCGCGATGACTTTGGTTCCCTTGATTGGAACATGTTTTCAAAGAGGTGGGCATTAATTTGTGAATAAAAAAAATGAGTTAGAATATTGTTGACAAATAAATTATGTCGATAAAACAAAATGACACAATTCTAAATACAAAATGAGAAAAATTGACTCGTGGTGCTGCGCCGCTCACACTCAAAATATTCGATGCCCATCCATTATGACACCATCTAGATGGCCAAAAAACAAAAATCTCATCTTTTATTTCTCTAAATCTGGAGGGGAAGCGTCGAGGTTTGGCGCTGTTTATTGTGTATGATGGAACTCAATTCATTGAAACACTCGCCCTGCCTGATTTGTTTCCCGAGTAGCCAGTTATAAGTATTAGTTTATTTCCTATTGTTTACCCGCATAAGGAGAGTTTATCATTTTAACTTACTTTGGGCGATCACCGTGTTGAAAGTTGAGTAAATATGCAATAGGCTTTAAAAGGCTAACTAAGCGAATCAATCATTGACACATTTTCATACTCCCCTTGACTCATCTTAAAGTCACTGTCTACTTAAAGAAAACCTTGGACTCATCAATATGGCAGTGGCAATATGCGGCATTCTGACATTTCCCAGACCTTGTCACGCCATACAGCTTCCCTACAATACTCCAGCATACCTTCGATGTAATTATCGGAGTTCTACAGGGTGACACACTGGCCCCTCCTCTTTATCATCATTGTCGACCATTTTGAGCAAGGCGTCTGGGCCCAAGACTAAGGAGTTGTGATTGTCTCGCCCATATCAAGGACGATATTACAACCAATTCTACAATGGACTGGACTTTGCTGATGATTATCGCACCTCTGGAGTCTTCTTTTGCAATGGACCAGTATCAGGCTCTCTCTCTAGGAATGGAGCAGCAGCAGAAGAGTTGTTGATCTTATTTGAAAAATTTTTTATTTTTGTATTCAAACAAAAATTAGGGCACCTCCTTGTTATAAAATAGATTCCACTGTCAGTTTGGGGGGAAAAATTCCTTCACTTAATCAGTTGCAAATTTGAGTTTGACGGTTGCAAACGTGCAAAAACAAAGTGCCCACTTTTCGAAAGTTTTCAGCTATGTGAGGATATTTTACTATTACACAGAACGACTGTTGTAGCCGGTGTGGCAGGAGATCTAGTCCGCCAGGTTAACAGTCCGGGAACAATGTGTGAACATAGGGCAATTATTAGTTGACTCTTTCACGACAACATTAGTTTTCACGCGTTATTCCGTTGTCGTCTATTATATGGAGCCCCGGACTATAATGATACCTGCCGGACTTGATTACTTTCACACCGCCGCTTTTTCTGTAGGCGCGCTTGTCCCTGTAATCGGGATGTGGTAGTAGGTTGATTCATCCAGGCAAAAAACCTTACTTTATATTCTTTTTATTTTGAGTTTAGAGTTGCATAATGAAACCATCAGAGTTGGCGATTGAAGTAGATAGAAAAAAATGTGAATAGCTGCCTTATGTGATTAAGCTTGGATTTTATCTTACACTCAAATAGAAATATATCTCAGAAAGTGTTAAGATCATTCACAATTTATTTTTTACTGAAAACAAAGTTGTTTTGGCCAAACTATCAACAATTTTGAGATTACTTAACCAACTTTTTCCAAAATCGCAGATTTTGCCAAAAAATATTGCTGATTTTTTAGACTATTAATCGCTGATTTTAGCCAAAAAGGCTGTCATTTTCTGGACGGGGAAATTGGGACTGGAGTGCAAGAAAAAAAATGCAATTTACCCCCCCCCCCCACCACCCAAAACCCCCCAAATCCTAACAACACAAAAAACACCCACCCCACTCCCCACCAACAAAACCCCGGCGCGCAACTGATTGATGGACGTACGAGTTATGAACTGTTTATCGTAACCAAGAAAAGCTTTTCTCCACCCACCGAACATTTTCATTAAATCTGGCGTGTCGATTGCGATAATATTAAGTACCTCATTTGCATAGTTGTTATGATGGACTAATGAAAACAAGTTAAATTTAATAGTTAACTTTATTTTACGATGTTATCATGTTTGAGGAATCCATCCAAAATTGAAAAAAATAAAAAAAGTAAAAAATTTAAATTGAAATATGATAACATAAATTTGATGATTACGCCCCAACCTTATTGGTCTCGTTAGGAGTTTCGCGTGCCTCGCCCAATATTTTTTTTTGACAACTCAAGCTCGGCCAATAAATTTGGGCTCAAACTCGATCCAATTTATATGAACTTGGTAGGTAGTGATGGACACAAGTAATTGGGCATTGTCTCTGCCCCGTTATGAGATTTCGGCCCGAAATTATGCTCAGGACCATATGTCAAATGTTATGCACATGCTCCAGGACCATATGGCAAAAATATGGTCATGGAGCAGTTATGACTTAGAACACTTTCGCCACTGCCTGCAGGAGATATTTGCCATCGGTGCTGGGCCATTTGTGATTATTCTACAGGACACATATTCAGGCATGATTCAAAATATTGCTCCTGGACCATTAAATATGCAAATATGGTCCGGACCATATTTAACTTCGCATAGTTTTCCAGATTATCTTGTGCTCCAGGAGTTAATATATCAAGAAGACCATATGCTCCATGACCATATGTCTTGGGAGGAGCACATAGGGTCCTGGATTCTAACTTTCGTGACCCGGAAAAATCTCATAGAAGAAGCTGTCGTCTGTTCACGCCCAAATAGGTTATAGTGGGTAAGTATTTATTTGCATAGTGTCCTAATAACAAAATGCAGCCTACCCCTGTATAATACATATACCATCGAGGAGCCGAGTAAGGAGTTTTGAATTAGCTTACCTTTTGAAAGAATTCAAACCAGGCCAAATTTTCAAAAGTCCAGATGTTAAAAGATAAGTATAAGGATGTCTATGTATAGTGAACATTACTATGAAATTAAATTAAAAAGTGGCTGATATGTGCTCAATTTAACAGCTTAATACCAACTAATTTAAAATACACGTACAAGTTCTGCATTGAGCATCTGCATAGCATGGTCTGCACGTGCACGGTTGGGAGGGCGACAGCACCGTTTTCACATGGAAGATCGCATATGGCTGTAGATAAAATCAGTATCTAATCATCCGTCATTAGTTCAATCAATATTCTTTAATCTTAATAGTTAAAAATAATTATATGTAATATTTAAGGCGCTCTAGTGATTTGCTAAATCAAAATGGAAAAAAATCGTCAAATCAGATTTGTGCATGTCCTGTAAATAGGTATGGTATCCTACAGTACTCTAAAGTGCCACGACTGAAAGCAAACCTAGTAACAGGTCATTGGATCCGAATTTATTATACGAAAAAAAATTCGTCCCTTAGCCATGGGTCCGCCGCCATTAACATTCTAGCTCCAGCTGCTCCAGACGACCATACAAATGATAGGAGATGTTTTTTAGAATTATGACTATGTTCCCTACAAATTTATTTGCACAACGTAGGATTCTGAATATGCTGTATTAATGAGAACATCTATAGAAAAAATATTTGAACCGCGGAAATAAAAATCAATCGTCGGAAAGTCATGTTGTGATGTTTGTACTTTAAAGTAGGGAGATCTTTTGGGAAGGTATAAATGCGGGTGAGTTGTCACCTTCAAACAACGACCATTTGAAGACTTATTTTTGAGCAAACGTTTTTGTTTTTGCTGTGGATGTAGCGTGGTGTATGATAGTGGAAATGTTGTTACTTAGAAGTGGGGAGTCCATTTGAGAGTTAAATATGGTGAGTTGTTACCTTCAGATTATTGGAAGAGTTACGTTAAGAAAGTGTGATGTGGTGGTGTTATGTCGGTTTAAGTTTACATTTTGAATTGGGGCAGCTCATTCGAGAGTTTAAATATGGGAGTTACCACAGTATCATAATTGTTTTTGGTTGTTTTGTTGGGTTTTTTGTTGTTTGCTTCGCCCAACATTACTTTTCATATAGAATAGTATCTTACATCAAAATACTTTCTGTACGGTGAAGGTGACAACTCCCATACCATACTTTTACCCCTCTATACCTCTCTATACTTGAACAGTACACAACTTCCTTTGTTCTTCGTAACACACCAAACCAGAATTTTTACCAAACACGAACTCTTTGCAATACTCTAATTACCTCACCACCTTAAACCTCCTAAAAGAAAGAGGCCTTCAATTGTGTAGGAATATGTTCAAACCTCCCCATACATCAACTAAGACGCCACATCCCAAATTTTGCCATATCTAACTCTGCCAATAATAACTCACCATATTTTAACCCTCAAATGACTACCCCCAATTTTAAAGTACAAACATTCCCACTCACGAATAAATAATTATACAACGATCGACTGTTGCCAACAATACTCTTCCCATCTCCCTGGATGTTATAGCTCCATATTTTATGCTCCAAATTTCCCTGTCTGCCTTTGTATTTTTTATTCGGTCTTATCCACTGGAGTAAGGACGAAAATCGAGTAATTTTAGTCATTACTCAATTTACTGTCCGTACGGACACTTTCTAGAACACGTATTGAATGGGGATTCATAGTTGCCTATAACAAAAATGTGGCAGCCTCACACTGTATAATAAATATAATCCAATCGAAGCTGAGCCGGTCGTTTCTTCTGAATTAGTTTACCTTTTGAAAGAATTCAACAACCATGCAAATTTTTTTCAAAGTCCAATTTTAAAAGATAAGTTATAAGGATGTCCTACTTCTAGTGAAATTACTATGAAATTAAATAACTGTGCTTTAATCTAGGATCATTAACATCTTATATACAACTATTAAATACACTTACAAGTTCTGCCATTAGCATCCTGCATCGCATAGCAATGGGCCGGCACGTGCACCTGTTGGGAGCCGTACATGTGCCACCGTTTTCACAATGGAAGATGCATATGCTGTAAGAATAAAAATCAGTATATAGCTCCCCTTCATTAGTTCAATCAATATTGCCTTTCTTTAATCTTAATAGTAATAATTATAATAGTAATATTGAAGGCGCTAAATCGTGATTTGCTACAATCAAAAATGGAAAAAAATCGTCAAAAAATAATCAGATTTGTGCATGTCTGTAATAGGTACAGGTACCCTAACATAACCTACAAGTGCCAAGGCTGAAATCAACCTAGAACAGTCAGTTGGATCGAATTCTTAATACGAATAAAAAATCGTCCCTTAGCTATGGGCGCCGCCATTAGACATATAGCTACAAGCTAGCTACCAGACTACACATACAATGAATAGGATAGTTTTTTTAGAATATTGACTTATGTTCCCTGACACATTTATTTGCACAACGTAGGATTCCTGAAAATATGCTGTATGTAATGAGAACATAATAATCGAAAAAATATTAACCGACGGAAATAAAAATCAATATCGACGATAATCATGGTTGTGAATGTTTGTACTTTAAAGTAGGGAGAAATCTTTTGGAGAGGTTAACTGCGGTGGAGTTTGTCACTACTTATCAAAAGCAAACGCTTTGAAGAATTCTTATTGCAACGCTGTGATGTAGCGTGGTGGTAGTATTAGTATGGAATGTTTGGTACTTGAGGTCGGTTTCATTTTGAGAGTTAAATTATGGTGAGTTGTAACCTTCAGATTATTAGAAGAGTTCGTTAAGAAAGTGTGGATTGGTGTGTTATGTCTGGTGTTCATGTTTACATTTTTGAATTAGGAGGGCCACGCCTATTTCGATAGTTTAAATAATGGCGAGTTACGCACAGAGTATCATAATTGTTTTGTTTGCTTCTTCTTCCAACATTTACTTTCAATATATGAAATAGTAATCTTCCAATCAAATTACTTTCTGTACTGTGAAGGTGACAACTCCCCATACCCATAATTTACCCTCTACCCTCTCTAACTTGACAAGTACAAAAACTCCGTTTTTCTTCGTAATTAACACAACCAACCAGAATGTACCAAACAACAACTCTTTCTGTTGAATACTCTGATTAACTCACGCCCTTAAAAACTCTACTAAACGGCCTTCAATTTTGTAGGATTTTCAAACCATCCCCAATTACATCAACATAAAGACGCCACACCCAAATTTTGCCAAATCTAACTTGCCAATTATGAGTAATCACCATAATTTTAACCCTCAAATGACTCCCCCAATTTAAAGAGACAAACATCCAAATCGCCAATATTAAATAATTATACACGAATCAAATGTTGCCAAACAATACTCTGCCCATCTCCCTGGATGTGATATCTCCAACATATTTAATGCTCCAAATTTCCTGTCTGCCTTTGTATTTTTTATTCGGTCTTATCCACTGAGGGAAGGCCAAAATGGAGTATTTTAGTCATTACTGTCCGTATACGGACACTTTCTAGAACACGTAATTGAATGGGAGATTCATAGTAGTAGTATAAAACTTTATGTATGTGGCGAGGGTGAACTCAATATAAGTTATACAAAATGAGTCTCCCATGAGACCCTGATATACATATATAATACAGTGAAAATTAATAAACATTTGATACAAGTATGTACAAAACCAATGAAATTATGTGATAATGTTGGAAATAGATTAGAGCGCATATATAAAATAAGATTTCAATCAAGGTTGCCTTAAAATACATTAAATATACAAGAAAAGATACAGCAATACCATTGGAACTGCAATAAAAAACCAGCAGAGCATGAAAAGATTCAAAAACAAAATATTAGATTTAAAAGTGTTAACTTAATATCTGAGAATTCTGCGGAACATTGGCGGTTGAAACGTTATTCCACATTAAGCAACTCTGTATTGGAATGTCCGTGTGCCAGGTATGATACTACAGTAGGTAGACGAGTGTATTGACATGATTGGCTACGAGTTTTTTGGGTGTAATATAGAAGTCAAAAATATAATGGTGATGATAAGTAAGAGAAGGCGCATCATTTTGAAGACATTTAAAGACAAGGAGAAGAATATGTATGCTCCATCTGTCACTTAATTATCCCAGCCCAAGGTGATCATCATACACAAATAGGTGTACGAATGTCAGCAGAAAGTAAGAAAGTAGCACAAGGGGCACAAGTTGTTTTGAAGAATTTGAAGAGAATGCTAAGTTCAAAATTGCAGATTGACCAAACTGGACTGCAGTATCACCACGAGTGTGGAAAAAACAGGGCATTGGCAAGTAGATTAAGAGTAGCTGAGGGAGATAAAAACTGACTTACCTGCAAATAAACACCAATGCGTTTAGAAATAATGGAGAAGATATAATCAATATGATTATAACAAGTTAAGTGGATCGAAAATGGACACCAGTATTAAACCTGTCGACTATATCAATAGTGTCATTACAATAAGTAAGAGAAAAGTGTTTGAAAATTGCTCAAACCATGTTTGTTACCAAAAATCAGGTACTTGGTTTTCTAATACTATTTAGGGTAAGCTGGTGGATTCAAAAACCAATGCGCAATATTCAGCAAGTTATCAATTCATATCAATTTGGAGAGGAATTGCGTCGGATGAGCCTAACAATAGAGTTGTATCATCAGCCGTACATGACACATTTGCAAATTAAAACAATCAGGAAAGAGAAAGTTGACAAAAATAATAAATAACAAAGGACCCAAGATGATCCTTGTGGTAATCCAATATTGATATTTCTAAAATCGAATGAATGGAATAAGATTTAAAGCTGAGTTCTACCACATAGATAAGATTTGAACCAATCAAGAGTAGTACCAATGTGGACACCATAGTTTTGAGTTTTTGAAGGAGAAGGTTGTGGTTACAGTGTTCAAATGCCTTTTTTAGATAAGGAATAAGGCACCAGTTACTTTTACCCTGATTTCATATTAGTTAATATGTAGTCCGAAACATCAAAGAGAGTGGGGTAGTTAGTAGAATGCTTGTGTCAAACCAGATTTGGATTGAATTTAAAATGTTATTTTCAGTCAAAAGATGGTAAAGGCTGGTTGTGAACAAGCAGTACGTTCATTAATTTTTTGAAAGAATGGCAATAAACGATATAGGCCTATAATTGTTAACTCAGATTGTAACCATCCTTAAAAATAGGAGAGCCTATGGCATGCTTCCAACAATCTGAAAAATTTGATGTGTACAAGAAGATTACATATGTAGGCCAGTGATTTACAGATAATAGGTGCAGCAATTTCAAAGCTTAGTATTAAAGTTACCTAAGGACCAGGTGATTTTTTGTTGTCATTTCGAATTTCATCCAGAAACAAACTTCTGGTGGGCACAGCAAGCAAAAATAAAATGAGTATGATTATTGTCATTGCAAAAAGGTTTATTTATATTATTTTATCATCAACAATTTATAGCTAGGTTATACCAATGATGTGGAAAAATTCATTGAATTTAGCAGCAACATCTTATAGTTATTATAGAACTTGTTTCCGATGCTCCTTAGGTTTATTGTTAGGTATTAATTTTTAATAGTGCCCATAATTTGTGTTTAGAATCATTACATTCTCATTTTGGCATTACTAACCAGTAAGTCTTTTTCAATACGTATTCATAGTCATTTGACTTAGTCTTAACATACTAGCAGTTCAATCATCTGCATTATTGCGTTATGGGTCTTTTTATAGAATAGTCCCTTTCTTTGTTAAATCAATGAAATCCTTATTGATCCATCAGGCGTGGTGAACCCTTAACAAGGTTCTCTTATTGGTGCAGGGTATCACATACATATTGAACATGTAGTCCAAACAACTCAAGTGCATCATGAACATCATCATGATTGAAAAATATATCCCAATTATAACTTTAATAGCCTTTTAACAAATCTTATCATTTAATTTTTTTAGCGACGGTACTTAATTGTTTTAGAGGGACTTTAACTTTCCTAGTTTACGAACCTAAGTATATTAGGGAGTGGTCACTGAGCCCAAGAATATGAAGACCTGAAGATGAGATGCGATCTGGATTTCTGGATTAGAAACAAAAGCTAGATCAAGTATAGTTTTGGATTTTTTCAGTATTCTTGTTAAATGCCGTGATTAGCTGATTTGTAAGTTTACTGTGCTTGGCAATGTTATTAATCCTTCTTAAGTTGCATGGCTTCTTACTAATGTCAAGATTAAAATCCCCAAGATATAACATCATCATAAATATTAGTACATTCCTGAATCAAAGAATCTAATCTATTTAAATAATCAACATTTGAAGTTTGTACAGACTATAAACAATACTAACAAGAATAGGTTTTTTTGGAAGGTAACTTTTCAACCACATAGCTTCGATAATATTGTCAATCAAATTTAGTAAATTGTTTATAAGATATTCCATTTTAATATAACATAAATTACAAATTTCTCCCATACCTTTCCTACAAGATACAAAGATAATAACCATCAATTGTTACCTCACTGTCATTATAATTATCATTCAACCAGGTTTCGTAACAAAAAAACATTCAATATCATGAAGATGAAGTAGTAAAAAGTTTCAAGTGATCCAGCGTGTTTAGGTAAAACTCTGAATATTTGAGGTGAGCAAACTTTAAAACCCTTCTCAATATAAGCAATGAGATCAATATATTTATCACCAAAGGGTAGCTCTAGCTCATCTAAACATACACGAGCAAAGCAACTATCACACCACCAATTAGTTAATTTGTTAGTATGTCATAAAGTTACATGAAATTTAAGTCACAATTAGTACAGGCAAATAGTATTTGGTTTATATGATAAGTTAAAGCCCCTGACACAAGAAATGGTGGTGGCTTGGTCTTAGCAGATTTACGGGCTTACAAAAATCAACACAGGGGAAGATGGGGTAAACATTTATTTATAAGAAGATGCATGTCCATGTAAAATCATGGACATCATTGATATAGACACTAGGATCATAGGAATTTAATTTATTGAATTGGTTTACTTTACAGTCTGATTTAGCTCTCTCTGAAAATCCATGGTTGGCAAACATCGAATTGTAGATATAAAATTCCTAGCAAGAAGAATGTTCCCATTTTATTGAGGTGCAGTCCGTCATGAAGTGAAAGGTGTTGATGCCAATGTTATCATTAAATATATATTTACAATCAGTTAAGTACACAGTTACGAGCCTGGCATTAAACTCCTTGATCCAAATAGCATGACCATCATGCTTCGAGTTGTAAGGAAGAAATCATTTATAGGGGTGCGAGGTTCTATACTTGACCTGGACGGTAACGAGGGAGTTCATATAGTGTGAAGCAATCAGTTGTCAGAGATGATGGGATGTTGTTTGTACCACAGTGAATAATTACTGATGTTGGCCTTTCTTCTTATAAGCACAGGAGCAAGTTTTTGTCCAAAGTTCAATCCTACTTCCAGGAATACATCTGTTTAGTACCTTGTATCTCTGGAGACATTTTCCTCCCAACAAGGTGCTTTGGGATAGAGTCTCCTATAAAATACATGATGCCTTTGTTAGGGGGTTTAGGGGGAGCCACGGGCGGTGAGGAGGGGATGTAAGGTTGTCCAGTGGCTGGAGGTGAACATATGGCTTCAGGGATTTGCTTGGTGTTACTTGAGATTCAGTGAATTGTTGGGGACTCAGTTTTGGCAAGGTAGGAGCTGGGTTTTTAATCCAAGGCAGTGTATGGGGGGCTCATCAGTTCAAAACCAGCTGGTATTGTGTCCTCCACGTCAAGTATATCAAATGGGTTGTAGGTGGGAATAGTGCAAATTCAGTGGTGGTTAGCATATGAGCACACAGGTGGACAAGACATGAGAAGATTCCTCTGTAGTGGATGAAGAAAAATGGGTTTAGGACAAAGATTGTCACTCTCAGTTGGGTTTTCACACCGTTTGGCTTTCAGAGTAGCAAGTTCAGTTCAGTTGTGTCTCAATGTGTGTGGTTGGTACAAAGTTGGTTTGACAAGCAACATAACAATAAGTTGATCACCGCTTGTTTGCTTCTTTCTTTCTGTCAGTTGCAAAAAATAACTTACGATAATTCTACAGACTTATCTTTCACTTTTAAACTATTTCTGCAAGTAGTATGCATTGGTTCCGCCATCTAAATGCCAAGGTAGAAAGAAAAGCAACCTCGGTTGTGACACTACGGCGACTCCGCCCCGCTATCCAATTGTATGAGGTCAGTGGCACACAGCCACAGCCCACAGTAACTATTAGGACTATCGGATTCTGTATCTGGGCTTGGGCTGCGCCCTCGCCCCATACAGACTCCTCGACTAAATAGAACCGTATCACCCAAAACTCACCTAATAAAGATTTGTCATACCCAAGCAGGAACAAAATAAGCACAAACATAGGGCCTAAGAAAATTCTAAAGGTGATTCACAAAACAACACAATATTTACCGTAAATTAACTGTTGGGCCTATTGTTTTAAATGAGAGCAAAGGGGGTGACGAACGGGAATTTCAGCGACAAGAATCCTTTGAAAATAAAACGCCCTCTAAAATCATCTTTTTCTGATTCACAAACAAAATGATTGATCTATTTTAAAGTATTTTAGTGTATGTGAGAGCGATTATGCTTAAATCTTGTTCCAACTCGGTTCAACAATGCTAAAATCGCCCCAAATTGAGAGCAGTGATTTACGTCGAAAATGAACGCCGAATTTCAGCTTTTTTGTTGTCATGTGCATGGTCACGCATGCGCAGTTCCTATTAAACTGACATGATACGGACCGTTGAGACGCGCTCGGAGGGGGTGATGATACGGGAATATCCAATGAAAATCGAGGGATCTACATGATAGTATGATAAAAATCGATTCAAAAACTGATACTTACGTGTTGGCATTGATCACCGCCATATCCTTCGAACATGTGCATACGTCAGTGGCTGAGCAGTACCTCCATTTAAACAGGTGGGTTGAGCAAGACTTTATTAAAATAACACGAGAAGACTTTAAAAAATAACACAACAGCAACCTCAATCATATAATTAATTTGAAGCACCATCGTTTCCGACTGTGGGCATCGTAGGATGGTCTTTTGCATCTACAATTAGAAAAAAAAAATGCTGTCAAAAGTTGACACTACTGCTGTGTTACCAAACATCTTGTGATTGAGAGCTGTCTCCTCTGCATTCATTATCTCCTCGCAAATGCAATCTCTGGTTCGCACCCACTCTCCTGGCCCACAATCTTTATCGCACCTCACCACATGAGCTCCAATACGCCCATTTGAACATGCTTACAGAACTGAAAAGAATATGTTTTAAAATCAGACCGTCATTAAAAAAAAGAGTATTAAAAAGCAAAAAATTTACGAACGAGGAAAGAATGAGGAACCTCATTCCCTTTTAGATAGATTACCTACAATACAGTTGCTTTTATTAATGGTTGCGAATTAACCGGTGTAGTAAAGTAAAGAAGACATGATTTACTTATCGGCACGAATCCATTCATTGTTTGTCCAATAAACCTTCGAAAGTTCACGTTTAGGTGGTCTACAACCGAATCAAGTGCAATTGAGAAAAAAATTTTGTATCCTAAAAAAATCTACTCCTGTCACTTTATAGCAAATCTATATATTATATATAGTTAGAGTCGTAGAAGCCGGGTTTGGTATGGCTACAGTGCTGGATGAAGTACAGATATGGTCCAAATATTTCGGGTTAACACCCTTCAACAGGTCCAACTACAATACTAAACAACCAACAAATTTAAATAGATAAAAAGACTAGAGGCAGTTTCGCCTAATCCCCCTGGTGAATTTGACATTGCTGCAGGGTTTTACGCACGTTGTGTTTTTGACACCATAGAAACTGCACTAGCCTTTTGATCTATTTAAATTTGGTGTTGTTAGTATGTAGGTGTACCTGTTGAAGGGTGTTCACCCGAAATATTGTACCATAATTGCTAATTCATCCAGCACTTAGCCATACCAAACCCCCAGCCCCACGGCTTCTACGACTCTAAATTGCATCCAGTGCTCCACGCAGCTCTTTCTGAAAGTAGTATATATCTATATATATAATCTATATAATATATATATATAGATACTATATATATAGATCGAGTCTAATAAGAGGTCGAGGTGGCCGAGTGGTTGTAAGGCGCCATGTCCGCAGAGTATAAGATCGATTGAACGGCCCTTGTTCGAGCCTTGTGATAGTCGGTTTGTTTTTTTTCTTTGTTCATACTCAAATAAAGTCAACCGGGCAGAGTGATTCTGGATTTCGGAAGTTAATGTAAGCTGTTGGTCGTGTGTCGAGGAAGGTTCCGGAGCACATAAAGTTTGCGACTTTATCGAAACGAGTAGGGACCATCCGTGTCTTGTAATACTTGCACACATTACTCAGGTACCGTGTCCCTTCCAACACCGCACTAGACCAGCGATGAAGAGTAGGCCTGTAGGCCTAACGGTTACTTTATGCTTGGCCTGCGGGGTGGTATGGGATGAGAAGGTTTCTTCTTCTATACTCACTTCTTTAAAATCTAACTACTTTCTCTTGTCCCTTCCTGCCCTTAACGACCTATAAAATCATGATTACATACTGAAAAAGTTGTGTCTTTCCTGAAGAGCACACTATTGACTCAACTTGAAGCCACTTTCAGCATAATCCTTGACAATCACGTCGTGCTGTTTAGATAGTCTTTTTGGATGGACCCTGTTTAAAATTGCCTCTAGACATAACTACCTACACCTACAAGACAAATGGTATTAAGATTATCAACCTCCCGTGGTGAACCCCGTTAACTGATCTTTTCCAAGGCGAATGATAATCAACTGAGCTACCTAACATATGTTGTCTTTTTGTTCACTGTCTTTTTAATCACTGTTGTCTTTTTTTTAATCTCACTGTAATTTTAATCATGCCCGCCAGAGACACTAGCTGGACCAGTCTGCGCAAACGTGGCCCTATTAGGCAGGTCATCACCAGATGTCAGTCAGATGGCATCTCAGTGCTCCAACTACACGTGGACGATCTCACTAGGCAAGATAAACAATCATCGACGACACCCTCACACATACGCTCCAAGCAGACTCCCTACCAACTTATATGGTGCACGCTGCATTTACGCTGGCGACTTTAATAGCCATATCATTACCTGGGGGTACACAAGAAATTCAAACCCTGACTGAGCTACCCTAGAGCTGGGCCTCAAAATCCGGAGTACAACTTCTAACAACACCCAACCAACCAATACTTTCAACTTTCAACTCTGAAGGTGGAATACGTCTACAACCCTGACCTTGCTTTGCAAACAATGGACACCATCTCCATTCACCGTACTGTTCTCGACCGCTTGCCGAAGTCCAACACAGAGCCGCCACACTGATCGCTCAGGGAGACCTTGCTAATCCTGTACCAACAATGCCAGTAAAAAGGTGGAACCTCCGCAAGGAGACTTGTACAGTTCAGACCTGGTGGATTCATAAGTGCCCAACCTCCCACCCACCTCCTCCACCTGGACCATTCTTACAACCACTGTGCAAACTCTTTATTAATATAGAAGACCATCCCACGTGGCTGCCGTCGCAGTTTTCTAGAATCCCATCTTGGATGAGAATGTGACACTCTTTACAAATATTTCCTGAATTCTGAACCAGGGGAAGAAGCTTCATCCAAGGCGTCAGATCTGACAACCTTCTTGGACATGAAACTGCTTCCGTGAGCGCTGGGAGAAGACGGTCCAAGGAATCGACTTCACCCCCCGCAGGAAGGCCTGAAGACTATAAACCGCCCTCAAAACCCGCAGAATTTCCAAACCATCGAAATGTTCCATGACGCCACTCAATTGCTGCCCACTCCTCGCAAATAGTCGCTTCAAGAACATTGATAAGGATCTCACTCGCTCTGTCAAAAAGTAGATCACCAAACTTGTCGTCGATCCCCCGGCGTGGACGGGTAACTTTCAACATCCTTCTCCACAGATTAGCTTCCTCTGGCTATCAGCCAACTAAAGAGTGGAAATGCCCAGGCCCTGATAACATACCAGCAGAGTGCCTGATGCAATGCGGCCCCCTACGCCTCAGATTGGCTCCAGAGTTCTACACATTTTTGCCTTACCAACCAGTCTTACCCAAGATCTGGAGGAGATCTACTATCATCGCACAACTCCCCAAACCAAAACAAGCCTGTCGACAACCATAAGAACTACTGTGTGTCTCCTTGAAACTCCTTGAGAGGATTATCCTGCCCGGCTGGAGCCCGTCGTCCCGATCCCCATTTTGCCTGACGAACAGCAGATTTTGCCGTGGCCGAGCACTGTCCATCAATTGTAAAACCCAATGATATTGAGGAAGCTTTGAAAAGCGGCGTAAGGCAGCGTCATCTTGGTGGCCCTTACTGCAGCATACGACCCCGTGTGCCACCAGAGCCTGACACTCAAGCTTCTCCGGACCATCCCAGATCGTCACCGTGTACAATTTCATATGTAACTGCTGCAAACCGCAGCTTTATATTCTCAAAAGACCAGTGATGGGCAGAGTAGTCGGTCTGCGTGCGTCGTCTGATGAACGGAGTACCACAAGTATCTTACTGGCTCCTATGTTGTTCAACTTTATATCCGCGATTTACCTCAAACACATCTCTAACCATATGGGCTACGCCGACGAACTTGCCCCCCTCTCCACTCGGACGCATGGACGATGTAGAAAATCCCACTTCCCACAGACATGGCTCTACTGCAGCATATCTCAAACCTGGATACTGAGCTGACCGAGCCATGCCACCGCTACTGGTGCCTTCCACTCAACACCAACGAGGCCCATCGCCAGCTTAAAATCAACCTCAATGGGAGCGCCTCTGCCATAATCCTACACCAACCTAGTTGGATTGAAGCTCGTCCGGCAACTTCTACCGCAGCACTTCGAGTCTGTATGCGCCAGGGTATCTTCGAGGAATAATACCTCCTGTGCCGACTTGCCTTGGATCTTCAGGAGGTCCAGCCCACGACCCCGCCATCCACTGCTTGGCTCTGGTCTACAGCACTGCTGAATAGCCGCCCCAGCATGGTGCAACCCCCAGAACAGCTCTACACAAGAAGCTTGACACAGTATTCCGAGACCTTGAGAACCATCACGGGCTGCCTCCGTCCTACTCCACTGAATTCCTACCAGTCTTTCAGGGCATGGCCCTGCAGTTACTTCGGAGAGAACATCACACGCAATAAACTAGTGAATAAGGTCCCTGCTGGACACAAGCACCTGCAGCATAACACTTTCAAGAAATCACAAACCAACTCGGGAGACAGAGACTGCGCTCTCGCCGACCTTTCTGCCGTCCGCTGCTTAAACTCTCCATTTTTCCTCCCCTTTCAACAGCTTACGGACATGGAATACTGCCCTGGCTAGATACCCAAGACCAATCAACTCTCTATTACACCTAAGACAGAACTACACCTGGCAGCAATCTCCCACGCAAGGAATGGTCACCTTAAACTGGATTCGCACAAGAGTCGATCGCTTCAATAGCAAATATGCACCGATGTGGGCTCGGCCATCGCCACCCTGCCAATGTGGTTCTCCTCACAGAAGCGGATCACATTCTCAATGAGTGGCCCTAGCCTACCTTTCGTCCACATTGGCCACCGAATTTATCAAACCCCA